>CAXKVW010001649.1:0-33736 GCA_964058825.1 Carex arenaria
GATTCAATTTTAGAAATTAAGGTCGTTAGACTTCGATAGTTAGAAAGGTTAATTCAGTTAGGAGATTGACGGGGGACTAAACGGGGGACAGTTCAACGGGGTAAATCAGTCAAAGCATCAGCTTTCTTCATGACATGAAATGCGTCGGTGGCAGATGAGGAGTAATTGGAGTCCTTAGCCTTGCACGCTTTCTCTTAGGTGTAATATGCATCCACAAGTCATAAAGTATTCATTATATATCATATTGTTATTTCAATTCAAAAATTCAAATTACACTATGAATCTCACATCCATAAAGTATTCATTCATATACAATGAAATATTCACCCTATACAGTGAAACATATTAACAATATATTAAAAATAAATTGTTACCTGTTAGGAGTAGGTATTCATTCATATACTTGATTACATCAAAAAAATGTGTCACAAGAGAAGCCAAACCTGATGGTTAAGTAGATGATTGTATGTATTTGTTCAAACCAGAAAAATTATATTGAAATTAGTTCAAGCTTCAACAGCCGACTCCTCAACTACCCTCACAAAATCATACAAATAAGTATAGTTTTGGGGCTAGATTCAATTAGACTCTAATTCCAATGCCCAATTCCTGCAACAGGCAAATGAAACATAAACATTAAATCAATCTCACATTTGTATGTTGTGTCAGAACTCCAAAATAATTATTTACCAGAAAATAATCATCCAGCAAAAAATGCACCAATCCTCAATAAAAGTGTGAATTACTTAACACTAAAGTATTCATCCATAAATATAAAGTATTCACTTACAAAGTACAAAGTATTTACCTGATAATTATTTACCAGCAAGTATTCATTCAGCAAAGAATTATCAGATGATTGAATTATCTATCAACAATAAAAGATGATAATATGTAAATCTCGAATCAAATAAGTATACATTGTGATTCAAACTGAAATATCAGATGATTCACAAAGAACTATCAGATAATTGAAGAAAAGCTGTAGAGCAGATATCGCAAAATACCAAACTATAAATAGATGATATCAAATTGAAGATCTCTACCTGAAATTAAGATTGAAATAACAAGATCTCAAATTGGAGATCTTAATGTAGTTCTGAGATTGCGGCACAAAACGACGGAGTTTCTTCAAAAAATGGAAGAGATCGACGGAGTTTCTGACAGTCACCTGAGTGTCGCCGGAGCAAGACGGACAGATCGCGGCACAAAACGACGGAGTTTCTGCCAGTCACCTGAGTGTCGCCGGAGCAAGACGGACAGATCGCGGCACAAAACGACGGAGTTTCTGCCAGTCACCTGAGTGTCGCCGGAGCAAGACGGACAGATCGCGGCACAAAACGACGGAGTTTCTGACAGTCGCCTGAGTGTCCCCGGAGCAAGACGGACATATCGCAGCACAAAACGACGGAGTTTCTTCAAAAAATGGAAGAGATCGACGGAGCAAGGAAGGAAATCGCTTGAAAATCGCCGATTTTTGGAAAAAGGAAGGGAAGCGTGAAGAAAATGGAAAGAAATAAGGGATTCAAATTTAACCATTACGGGGTCCCGCAAATCCATTAAATTAACAGTTAAACCGTTAATTTAAGTTGAAATCAGTTATAGAATTGAACTGGAGTTTGGGGGACTAAACGGGAGACTGGGAGAAGGGGGAAATTAGAATTACCCATCTATATATATATAGAGAGAGAGGGGGGTTGGCTAATATACAATCGATTGTTTCTGAGTTCTCTTGCAATCAAGTCGTTTTTCAATTTACAAAGTCTAAACGGTCGATCTAAACTGTTATATGTGATCTCTATATTAAAATGCACTTGGAGGCCAAATTTTACATTTTTAAATTTTTTTTTACTATTTATTAAGCCACTTTGAAAATCGCTGATCCAATGGCGGTTTCTGTTTTTACTGTTTGGTTAAGCCACCGTTGGATCAGCGATTTTCAAAGTAGCTTAATAAATAGTAAAAAAATTCCAAAAAATATATAATTTGGTCTCCAAGTACATTTAAATATAGATATCACATCTAACTGTTTAGATCAACTGTTTGAACTTTGTAAATCGAAAAATGACTTGGTTGCACAGGAGCTCAGAAACAATCAATTGTATATTAGCCAACTCCTCTCTCTCTCTCTCTATATATATATAGCCAATTCATACCATTTTGATATCAGACCCGCAAAGTATCTAGTGACAGTTTTAACCCCTGCTTTGATTCAGAAATTTCATGCTTAATTTTGAATATCTGGACAAAGTTCTTCACATTGCCATACATTTCTTGTATAGAATCCCGCAAAGTATTCAGTGACAGTTTTTATTCAGAAATTATATGATTAATTTTGAATATCTGGGCATAGTTCTTCTCATTGCCATACATTTCTTTTATAGAATCCCTCAATTGCTTGGCAGTTTAAGAAAAGATTAATAATTGAACTAATTGTGATACTCTAGATTTTCAGAATCCACGACATGATTAAATTGTTGCTAATCTGCCAATCATCAAACTTTGGATCTGAATCAGAGAACGGAGGTGTATTTTCACCATTAATGTAGCCTAATTTCCTCTTCCAGCAAGCACCATTTTTACTGCTCGAGCCCACATCACATAATTCCTCCATCCAGCAAGGTGGTCGTGAAGCGGAACATGAGTTGGCCTAGCTAAAGTGGAGCGCCAGGAGCATTGTCATCGCTTGTCAAGAACGAATTGCTACTGGTTTTTGTGAAATTGAAAAATCTCGGTGATTGTTGGTGGTATACTGGTATGCCCTTTCTGTCGAAGTACTAGCAGCACAGAAGGCCCGAGGCCATTAGTCTATTCTAGAGTATCAATGAAATACTAATTATATATTGTGCCAGTTATAATGAGGATTACACAGATGTAGAAATAGTATAGTTTAGAAAACAATAAGGATATTTCTTCGGTATTATTGATCTACATCTGTAAACCGAAGAAACTATAAGTCAGTTACCTGAACCGAAGAAATACTCTAGTATCAACAATAAGGATAAAAAAAGATTTCCAAGCTACAATAGCAATAATACTTACATATTCACATTAATAAGGATACATATCCTAACAGGAGCTCCAGACTCTGAATTAGATCATTAGTGTTTTCTGCCAACAAAGAAATCAGCGACTGGTATCAACACCTGATGATATTAGATGGAAACTCACTAAGGATGGGATTTTCACAGTAAGACTGGCTTCCCAGGCATTGAAGAACGGCCCCCTATTCCAGTCTGAAATACATTGCATGTGGAAAATCAAGGCTCCTCCCAGGTAAAAAAGTGTGTGAATGACTGCTCCAAACCAATAGAATTCTGATGAAGGTTAACCTAAAAAGAAGATGATACAACATGCCGGGAGTCTGCTACATGTGCCGAAGAAGCAACGAGTCAATTGCGCACTTGTTCAGTCAGTGCCGCATTGCTACTGATATCAACAGCGTAATACTAGCAGATGCCACAGCAGCAGTACGAGCAAAGTCCATGGAGAATACAATCAATGCAATTACTAACAAGGAACTGCCTAAGAGCATGAGATCAATGCTGGTAATAACACACTTCGCAATTTGGCGTGAGAGGTGCTGCAGAATCTTTACAGGCCAATCCAGGGATACTCAGAATCTCATATAGGAAATTCTGTCAGAATGGAGGTTGATTCAAGGAGGGCAGAACAAATAGACGAAATAATAATTTGAGAGAATTTTGATTAGTTAAACTGGTAATGTAGCTCTCTGTAATTCTTATTTTGTTTTCCTTTTTTGCTTTGCTCTTTTCTCTGTCTTTGTGTATTTTATTTTATTTTCTGTAACTCGGGTTTCTTATCTGAAAACCCATGTAAGCAATTGTGGTTAGTGAAATAGGGGTTCGATCCCTGTTATTTTCTCAAAAAAAAAAAAAAATACATATCCACGTGTAATCGCAATAAGAATTACAAATCTACATTAATAGTAACAACTGTACAAATTTTAATGCAATATAATATATTGATAAAATAGTAAAATAATAAATTGCAGTATTTTATTGTAATAGAAAATACACACAAAATCACTTACGTATGAAATAAAAGCCATCCAACTTATTTTCTATGAAATATTGAATTTTGAACATATTTATTCTCTTATAATATGTCCCTGTTCCAATCTATTTTAATATCATTCACATAAATTATTCAATAATTATTTTTTTATTGACCTATTTGTTAATAAAAATATGTTATTTTCTATGATAATATTTTGTTCTCTTATAATATGTTACAATGTATAGGCACAATACTAATATATATATATAGAGTAGAACTAGGGTGCTCCTAAGTTCACCCAAAGTCCAAGTGGTCAAACGGCTTAATATTTGAGTGCCTCTGTGTGAGATGTAGAGCATAGAGAGCCTCCGTGTCTCACATGTAGAGCATAGAGGGCCACTTGGAGACCAAATTTTAGGAAATATGCTACGCGTAGCATAGAAGGCCTCCGTGCAACGGCTTAATATTTGAGTTTTTAAAATTCTAACGGTCGATCCGAACCATTCAACATGATCCTCATATGAAAATGTACTTGCAAATCAAATTTTATATTTTTTAGAATTTTTTTACTATTTTTTTAGATAAGTAGAAAATCACTTGATCTGAAATTTGTGTACCATTCAGATTAAGTGAATTTTTACCTATCTAAAAAAATAGTAAAAAAATTCTAAAAAATGTAAAATTTGGTTTGCAAGTAAATATTTATATGGAGATCATGTTGAACGGTTTGGATCGACCGTTAGAATTTTGAAAACTCAAATATTGAGCCATTGCACAGATGACCTCTATGCTACGCGTAGCATCTTAGCCAACTCCTATATATATAGAGAGAGACAGAGGCGAGGCTACGTGTACACAGGGGTAGGCATCTGCCTACCCCTGATTTTTTTTTTTTCATTAGAACCGGACTTTTTTTTTGTTTTGCCTACCCCTGTGAATCTGTGATTTGGGCTTTGCCTACCTAGAGCACGTCCCTAATATTTAGCTTAATTTTTATCAATGAACGTTGGACGTAAATATTCAAAGATAGATGAATAGGTAAACTAGATAAGAGGACATCAAACTTGTATGAAAGAATTTTGACGAAGTATTGTGTATTGATGAAAGACATTAGAAAAGAATGAGCATACCAAAATCTCTATGATAAAATGCAATGTTTATTTATTTATATTAAAATTCATTGGATGAAGCTAATCGAACAAAAACAATTTGTAGTATATTTTATAGGGTAGGAGAAAATCCGATTTTATTATTAATAGGAAAATAAAATAAAAAATATCGATAATAGAGAATGATACTAATGAAATTTGAAATTTAAGAAAATCGTGATGGTTTATAACGTCTAAATAATCAAAATTAATTGACTCCTAATTAGCGAGAACAAAAAAAAATCACAGGATGTTATTAAGAATAACATCCAGAGATGTCTCGAATCTTCCTTCGGACCAACCAAATCAATATAATCAATTGAATAAGATTTCAACATTTTCTAGACGTTACTCTTTGTAATATCATTTTTTTTTTCTATTGCTTAGTTAGGAGTAGGAGTTAATTAATGTGAATCATCTGGACGTTATGGTTTATAACGTTCATGGACGTTATAAATCATAACGGTTTTCTTAGATTTCAAATTTCGTCAGAATTGTTTCCTAGTGTTGATATATATAATATATATTTTTTCTATTAATAAAAAATCGGAGAATCAATACTTGAATTGTTAGAATTGTCTTGCTATTTTTTTTGTGGGTTGTTTTTTCTTAGTTTTTTTCTTGCTATTTCTTTAAGGCAAATGCTTCTATGTACATAAGGACCTATTTGTAAAGTGAACATATTTTTATTTTCAAAGTTCAAACAGTCGATCTGAACCGTTCATCTTGTTTTCCATATTAATATGTGCTTGGATACCAAATTTTACATTTTTCTGAATTTTTTTACTATTTATTAAGATGGGTACAAAATTCAATGGTCTGAATTTGATATTTTTATTACCCATCTTAATAAATAGTAAAAAAATTCAGAAAAATGTAAAATCTGGTCTCCAAGCACATATTAATATGGAGAACAAGATGAACGGTTCGAATCGACTGTTTGAACTTTGAAAATAAAAATATGTTCATTTAACAAATAGGTCCTTATGTCCATAGAAGCATCACTCTTTTTTTAATTGTGTCCCAAACCCAAACCCGAACCCGAACCCGAACCCGAACCCGAACCTGAATCCGAATCCGAATCCGAATCCGAACCCGTTAATTTATTCGAACCCGAATCCGATTTTTGCCTACCCCTAGCTCAAATCCTAGCCTCGCCACTGGAGAGAGAGAGAGAGAGTAGAACTAGGGGGCTCCTAAGTTCACCCAACCTCTTGTGAACTTGACTCTAAAATATATCGAATCGACTTTAAACAATAAATCCAAACCGTTGAAACCCTTCTACCTAATGAGTGATCCGTCTACATGTGAAAATTTTAAAGTTTCGAATTAATTTAATATAGAGTCAAGTGGTCAAAAGTTTAAGGTTTATAAATTAATTTTAATGCCTTCATTTTTAGACTCCTTTGACCACTTGACTCTATATTAAATTAATTCGAAACTTTCACATGTAGACGCATCAATCATTAGGTAGAAGGATTTCAACAGTTTGGATTCATCATTTAAAGTCAATTCGATATATTTTAGAGTCAAGTTCACAAGAAGTTGGGTGAACTTAGGAGCACCCTAGTTCTACTCTATATATATATATATATATATATCCATCTTTCTACTAAATAGGTGAAGGATCATGTATGTTGTATGCGAGCGATAAATACATCAAAACTTAGTACTTGTAAACGTTGTACTCTTTGAAGTAAAATAAATTAAGTTCGTATACAGGTATACTCTTTTGATTCCACAATCAAGTTAAAAAAAATCAACACTTTCTGGTGCGCCCTGCGCCCACTGACTGGTAAATTAAATACACTAGGCTCTAATGCCAAGTGCTTTTTTGAAAGAAAGATTGTTTATCGGTTGAATTTGATTCCTACATTAATTTACACTATGAATACGTGGGATATATATATATATATATATATATATATATATATATATATATATATATATATATATATATATATATATATATATATATATATATATATATATATATATATATATATATATATATATATATATATATATATATATATATATATATATATCTATCTCCTAATTACCTGTTGCTCTACATCCTAATTTAACAAATTATAAATGGACTTATATGTTCTATTATGTCATCTTATGGACTTGTATCATTCTCTTTTGTATAAACATTATGTTTCTAATGAAACAGATAGTTATCCACTTTTCAAAAAAAAAAAAAAAAATTACAAATGGCCATTACAACTAAGATACAGTTTCTAACAACTGCAGGGTGACGTTGGTAAAATGCGCCAATAAATATGCCTAGTGTCTCCAGTATGCTCGTCTCCAAAAATACACAACTCTCTTATGCTTGTTTTACAATTAATCGTGTTAAATCTCCCTCACATTGGCAACTTGTTACGTGCTAAATTCAACTCTTTTAAAACATCATTCATTGTAATGCGCTCTTTTGACAACTCCTTGGAGCACAATAGTCCGCATCGGATCACCGAAACCAAGCATTCTTGAGAGTTCTCTGTTACAAATGTTTTCTCATTCCAAACCAAGCTTTCTTGAGAGTTCTTTGGTACAAATGTTTTCTCATTCCCATGATCTGACGAGAACAATTTGGTATCAATAATTTCCATGATTCGGGATGGAAATGTTGTCTCGACATGCTTGTGAAGGCTCAAGCCGTCACCTAATCTTTCATCAGTGGGGCTAATTCCAATGAACATTTCTAGCAGAAGAATGCCATAGCTGTAGACGTCTCCTTGTGTGGAAGCTTGACTACCCATTCCATATTCTAAACAGTAAAAAATATAAAGAGGACAAGTTGTTAATAGTCAATTTTAGATGAAAGATACAACACTGAAGGATAATTTCTCATGAGCAGAGTTATTAAGCTTTGTACCTGGAGGAATGTAGCCAATAGAACCCTTGATTCCACTGGCACTTGTTATTGATTGATCTGGCACAATATCAGATCTAACTAGAAACCGGGCTAACCCGAAATCACCCACATGTGCAGTCATGTCGTCATCTAAAAGCACATTGCTGGGTTTAAGATCACAATGTATAATTGGCATTGGCTTGTGATCATGGAGATAGTCCAAAGCCTTAGCAATATCAATTGCTATGTTCACCCTTTGTAACAGGGTGAGGCCTCCAAATGGCCGATCCTTATATGCACTCGGATGTAACCATTTTTCCAAGCTACCATTAGGCATGAACTCAAAAATTATCGCCTTGAAATCATTACCTCGATGATCTATGCTAGAGCACACACTAAGGATCTTGATAAGATTTCGGTGTCTAACATTTCTTAAGGCCTCACATTCTGATAAAAAGCTTCTAAAAGCACCATGTTGCTCGAGGTCTAGTACCTTAACAGCAATGGTGTTGGCATTTTCTAAACTCATAGAAGCTTTATACACCACTCCAAAGGAACCACTTCCAATTATATTGTCCACAGAGAAACTGTTAGTAGCTCTAAGAAGGTCATTATAGGACACTCTTTTATATTTTGTCATGGCCATAGTATCTTGTGGATCTTTTTGTGACCTCCTTCTCCAATACAAACCAGCTACTAAACATATAATGATGCTTATACACAATAATCCACCACCTATGCAAACAAGTATTATCTTGATACTTTCATAATGATGCTTTTGTTTGGGTGAATCAGAAATACATTTTGACAGATGGTTATCAGGTAATCCGCCACAAAGTTTAGGATTTCCTCTTACATCAACTGCAGTTACATTCTTAAAAACACCTTCTTCCGGTAGTTCTCCTTGAAAATCATTGAAAGAAATGTTCAGACGTTTGAGATTCATTGCACTAATAAAAGAAGGTATTTTACCAGAGAAAGAATTGTTGGAGAGATCAAGTTCTTGCAACCCTTTTAAATTGCTCAAAGAGAAAGGAATGGGTCCGTTGAGTGAGTTCCCTTCTAATTGAAGGATTTGTAGCAGCTGACAACCATCGATAGTGCTAGGAACTTGACCAGATAAATTGTTATATGACAAGTCAATTTGGACTATATTATTTAACTTGCTGATTTCTGATGGTATCGATCCATTTAAAAGATTTTGTGACAAGCTTAGGCCAATAGAAAGAGAACGAACATTCATAATTTCTCTTGGAATTTCACCGATCAATTTGTTGTTTGAAATATCCAAGTGCGCCAGATATTGCATGTTACCTAAAGATGGTGGTATACGCCCTTCAAATGCATTATTCATAAGAGCGAGCTGATTTATCTTAGTAAGGTTACCAAAAGTGTATGGAATTTCACCGGATAACATGTTGTTCGACAGAATTAACCCTTGCAGGTTCCAAAGATTCCCAATTTCTATTGGGATTTTGCCACTAAGGAGTGTTTGATTAAATTCAAGTTCAATCAGATTAGTCAGCATTTCAAATTCGGGAGGAATAGATCCTGAAATTGGGTTCCCAGATAATGACAAAACAACGAGACTGGTAATGTTTGCCAAAGAACGAGGTATCACACCTTGAAGTTGGTTGTATGCAGCTATTAGATACTGAAAATTCGTGCAATTGATCAAAGCATGAATAAAACTCCAATCACTAGATGTCTTTGCTTCTAGTTGATTGCCGCTAACTTGAAGACTATTAAGTTGTTGCAAGCTTCCTAAACTGGAAGGTATTGCACCAGTGAAATTGTTCCAACTAATATCAATTATACGCAAAGTTGTGCAATTGGAGAGAGAAGAAGGAATTTGACCTTTAAATTGGTTTTGATAAATGAGTAGAACTTCTAAGGTATGAAATGAATCACAGATGTAAGGAGGAAGAAATCCTTGGAGATAGTTGTTTCCGAGATCGAACATCACCAAGTTGGATAGATTGTAAAGAGAACGAGGTACTATGCCGGAAATTTGATTATCATTGATTTGAAAAATCTGAAGGGACTTGAGTTGGCCATGCATATCCGGAATGGAACCCGTCAAGCTATTTGAGTAAAGATCCAGAAACTGTATGTTGGTAAGATTTCCCAAGGTAGGCGGTATGGTTCCTGTGAGATCGTTGATAGACAAGCGTAATTCCTTGAGTTGTATAAGGTTACCGAATTCGGAAGGGATGCCTCCTGTGAGGAAATTTGTTTTCAAATGGAGGATCCGAAGGTTTCGACATTGCCCGAGACTTGAAGGTATGGTCCCTCCAAGATTATTATTTCTGAGATAAAGGTATTCTAAATTGGAACAATTATTACCGAGGGTGGAGGGAATGCTTCCATGAAGAGAATTAACGCTGAGATTGAGGTTCCGCAATCTGCTCAATCGTCCGAGTTCCTCTGGGATGTTCCCAGAAAGGCGGTTGTCAGAAAGGTTCAAGCTCTGAAGAAAGGTGAGGTTTCCCAAAGAGGAAGATATTTGACCGTCCAGTTGGAAGGAATTGAGAGCGAGACCTGTAACTCTGTCAGGATGGCGACGGCCGCAGGTGACACCTTGCCATCGACAGTGGTGAAACGAGGAATTCCATGAGGACAATGCGCCGGAGGGGTCGTTCCAGATGAGAGATTTGAAGGAGAGAAGGGCGACCAAGTCAGTTTCTGCTTCTGTTGCGTTGGTAGTGGTAGTAGCTGCTGCATTTGAAGGAATAAAGAAGCAGAGACCAGTGATGATGAGAAAGAGATGAGAAGAACAAGAAATCATTTCTTCGATTTTTTATTTTTAGATGGGTCCTGATTCGTACTGTCTTTGATTGAAGCGAGGAGTTTCGTAAGATAATAATAAAAAGAATAGCTAGCTGTAAATAATGAAGACATTCACTATGATAGTTAGGTAAGGATGGGACTTCCACTACGATAGCTGTCAATATCTAATTATTTAAACTTATCAAATTCCTAAAAAGTAAAAATGCATACAATAATAAGTCAAAAATGAACACGTTCAGTTTCAATAATTAATGCACTGTATGTCTGTATACATAGGATAACTACTAACTAGTCTAAAAAGTGTTGCCACCACTAGTGTAAAAAGTATTTCTCTTTTACTACGTCAAGTTTTTCAGCAAAACGGGCCGTAAGATATTATGGAATTCACATTCATTGATTCTCTTTTCTCTTCCTCTTCTCAAAGATATTTCAGAATAGTATTTACCAAACAGTCCGGTCCAGTCCGATTCAAATTCAGCTGGTTTATGGTTCCGCACGATCACAGTTCTACATGAGTCAGATTCAGCGTTCTAAGTTGAAATGGTTGGTTCAAACATGTGCTAGAACTATAGTTCAAATTCACACGGTCCGAGCGGGTCTACAGTATTTTTTTTTTTTTTTACTAAAAAAAGATTCAAGAAGTAAAATTTCCTGATTTCAAAAAAATTAATATTTGCATATCTCTTATACTAAGAAATGAAATGGAAATGCTTGAGGCTTCTGTTTGATCTGTTCAATTTTTGCTTTTCTGAATGCCTATTTGTTCACTTCCAGGGAATAACTCTCTATTTTGGGCTTAGATCATACAAACTATCATTTCATTCGATAGTTTTTTTTGCTATCCATTCATTATCCGTTAATTCAAATTAGTCAGGACAGAGTACGAATAATAAGTTTATAAAATTATATATGTATTTTTCCTTGGTTTTTTTCCGATCTGGTCCAGTTTTGTCATGATTAGGGTAGCCACGGTTCACGGGTCTTGACGGGTCCGGTACGGTTCTAGTCCAAAATAGTAACTAAAAACCGTTCTAGAATCTTAAATTGAATCGGTCCAGTCGGGTATAATTTTGAACCTCAGTCCGGTTCGGTACGGTTTTGAACCTCGATCTAATTCGGTATAGATGAAGTCCACAGTTCCCACGGTCTGGTCCTGAACCACTCGTTTTTTTTTTTTTTTTTTCAAAACACTATTTCAGACCCTATAATCTCCATCCTCTCTTTTTGAGGAGAACTAAGAATTTTAGCAGATTCGGTTCTGATAGTGTGAATTGAAGACTTTACTTGTGTGAACAGAAGACTAACGAGAAAAAAAGAAGACAAGGCTTGACTTCAAGAAAAGGTTTAGCTTCCTCTTTGTGTGAACTGAAGACTTTTCTAAAATTTGAATGTGAAATGGGATTCAGAAAATGTGATCAAATTATGTCCATTGGTACCATGCTAGTATATATATGTGTTGTTAGAACAGAATAGTTCTGATATTTAATGTATGATTGGATTCTTGTATCTCTCATTACCAATTTTTTTTATATTTAATAAGTATTGAATTAATAAAATAATTAAACTAATAAAAAATAATATATTTAATAGATGTATCGTATTCAATATGAACTAAACACGGTGTATACAGTGGTGCCATGCTAGTATATATATGTGTTGTTTCTGTTTTCAGCACTGCACTGTTGGAAACTATAGTGAGCATGAGTGGTGGTTTTCAACAAAAAAGAGAGAGAGAGAAAGGAGGAATTGAAAATAACTATTAATATCAAGTAAATATTACAAGAAGAGTGAGCCTATGGTACTATGCATATCACGGATGGGTCCGTGATACGGTTCAATATCTTCGTTTTCAAAGTTCTAACGGTCGATCCGAACCGTTTAACATGTTTTTCATATGAATATGTACTTGCTGACCAAATTTTACATTTTTTAGAATTTTTTTACTATTTTTTTAGATAGGTATAAAATCACTTGATCCGAAAATTCTGGACCATCCAAAAACAGTGATTTTCTGCCTACCTAAAAAAATAGTAAAAAAATTCTAAAAAATGTAAAATTTGGTCGACAAGTACATATTCATATGGAAAACATATTGAACGGTTCGGATCGACCGTTAGAACTTTGAAAACGAAGATATTGAATCGTATCACGGACCCATCCGTGATATGCATAGTACCATAGGCTCACTCTTACAAGAATACTAATCTTTTGATTTTTTTTTTCATACACCTTCATATTTCTCACACATCTCTTCTATTTATACACTATTATAGTTGAAGAAGTTCAAATTCAATTTGAAGTTTATCACAATTAATGACTCGCAATTTTTTACTTTCAATTTCTCTCCCACAAGATGCAACTTGACATTTATTCTTTTTCAAGTTTCATTAGTATTCACATATTTCTAGCACTCTCTGTATTATACAATAAAATAATACAAAATATAGATATAAATAGAATAATACAATATATAGATACAAAATATAGAATAACACACAAAATGGAGGCATTTGATCCCTCCTCTCGTATTACAATAATATTCTAGTGTTTTTTTTCTATCAACTTAGATACAAAGTTAATTTAGATTTCTCCTTCTACAATAATATTCTAATATATTCTATCAACTAATTTTATCAAAACCAACTTTAAATTTAATTCTCAACATGCACAGCACAAACACGACATAGATGTCAAACAAAGTTGGGCACGACACCCGCAAGCACAGCCCTACATTCTATAATTCACTGCTCTTGCATTTGCATGCTCCAATTTTCTCTTAAATTTTATATATACCCAGCCAGAGCCCGCTCTCAGCAACCCAGCATCAAGAGACCAACATTGACTAAAGTCAATTGTATAATGATCATATAAAGAAACTAAGGAAAATAACAATAAAATGGCATCTTGTCAATCATGTATTAATGTATATGGTGTATTACTAGAATCAGATGAGATATCCTTCAAATGTAATCTACTGGCATTTGAACCCACTCTCTAATCAGCTTCTCACAGAAGTGGATCTAAGATTTAGCTAAAGGTGGCTAAGTCACCCTTATAATTTCAAAATTTTAATTATGTATAGGAATTTAATTAAATTTTATATGTTTTAAATATTTTATATAGTTTAGCCACTCTCAATAAATAACATATGTTAAATTGTAGTTTGGTGGTTAAAGTTTTATTTTAAAGTTGAGAAATTTTAAGTTCAAATCTCACTCACTATAATTGTGTATTTTAATTTTCAGCCATCTCTATAAAAAATTTCTAATTCTGCTTCTGGCTTCTCATCTTACATAACTGGGCTACCAAAAAACAATGCAAATTTAATAATTGGTTATCTAACAGCATTTTAATTAGTTGTTAATTCTCAACTCTTGTAATACACATGAATCAAAAGCAAAAATGAGGCTTTATAATATAATACCTTAAAAAAAGGGGCGTGTTATTCTTAGAGCATGAATTGAACTTTTCAAGGCTGAAAGAAATTTTTTGTCTTAAATTCCGATTTTTCCATTACTCTCTCTTTCTAGTTTTTAACATAATTAAGAAGGGGAGCTAATAAAGGAGGAGAAAATGGAAAAGAATCATTCACCCAACGTCCAGTAGCCAAGTCGAAAAAATGAAAATGTTCGATTCCAAATATGTACTATATGCTTTTCTTTTTTATTCATACAATAAATTGCTAAAATTCTGCTAGGGGAACTGATTGTTGAATTAATGGAATTCTATTAAGGTAAATATTCCTTTAATTTTGAATTCTATTAGTCTAAAATCCACACTAATAACTTGAGCATTTCTTACTGATTTCTATTTACACATCTTGATTGCGAAAATTTTAATTGGCTGCTTCTGCTATGATCTAAACTAAGAATCTAAACCTTTATCCTCTGTCGAGTCTAAACCCAAATTGTTTTTTTTTTTTTTTGAAAAATAAGGGTCTAAGCCCCTATTTGATTGTATTAAAAGGAGTTACAAAAGAGTTTGTAACTGGTGGTTTACAAAAGTGATTTGGCTCAATACATTTGAGCAAAGAAACAAAGCCTAAGTAAAAAAAATAAAAAGAACAAAAAAATTTTAAAAAGGAAAGACAATGTGCGAAGGAGGCAGCCATTATAGATCCAGGTGTGTGATTCTTCACAAATAATAATGTTATTCACATTTAATGGCGACACGCTTATGAAGACTATACTAATGCATTTTATATGGGACAATACTATATGGAGAAAAGGGCATTACAAATGCCAAAGACCCCTTCTACTGTTTTACACAGATGACATTACTGAATTATTGTCCCATATAAAGTGCATTAGCAGTTTAGCAATGCCACTGACCCCTTCTACACACCCAATCAACAGTCTTACCTCCAAAAAGCCATCGGTTCAGCGGCAGTGGTAGAGCTTATTGTCTTTCACTTTTTGTACAAGAGATGGAGAATATCTTGTGGAAGTTCAGACCAATTTCTCTACTGAGGTTTGAGGAGTTTTTCAATTTGGAGTTCTAGGGAATCACAATTAGCCTCCAAAGAGACACAGGAGCACAGTATTAATACACCTCAGTTTGGTTTTTAGGGTTTCAAGTCGGTCATTAGGCTGATTTATACGATTTCTGAATTGGGCCTTTGAAAAGCCTACACTGCTAGTTCTGAGCTGGGGTCATAATGCATACAAGGAGAGCCCATTTTTACAGCGCTGTTTTTGGTGCGTACAGCGTTTGAGAGGAGGGAGAGAGGAACAGATTACAGCGCTGTAAACGCTGTACGCACAGATTACAGCGCTGTAAAAATGGATTCGCCATACAAGATAGATGATTCACATCCTCTGCTGCAAATTTATTTCTCAGCATCCTGCTGCACTTTTAATTTGGTCCGTTCGTTTTTTATCAGACGGACCAAATAAGATTTTGGCACGAATTTTAAAGAAAATTTAATACTGCCCCCTTCATCATCCGAGCACTCACCGGCTGAGATTAAATCTGGGCCGTCCAAAAGTGCAGCAGGATGCTGAGAAATAAATTTGCAGCAGAGGATACGGTTCCATGGATGGAGCCTTCGATTGTTCAACAGCATCTACAGGAAAACCATGTTTTATATTTAAAAATTCAGCAACAAGTAAGCTTTTTTTTTTATTAAATGGAAAAGGGCTTATTATCCCACATCCATTTATATTGTTTATAAATAATTCAACGAAGTTGGAGCAATTATCCTTTCCAGATTTTAAAGAATTTAGCAACAGATTCTATGGAATGAGATTAGCGGGAATAACTCAGTAAGAATGGTTAGCTTAGGAAATCAAGTTGGATTTGAAGAAATTAAATATAGGATGTTTCCTATACACTGAAAAGAATATAAATACTCATCATTGATTTGACCAAATGGTTGTTATTTAATGAGAAGTTTTCTGAAAAGAATATTATTGTATTGGTGCGCATTCAATCCATAAACTCAAATGAAAGAGGTATGTTCTTTAGCTTTCTGTATCATGCAAGCAAAGATTATGGCCTCTTTTTTTAAATATGCACCATGTTTCACACCTGAATCCCTTAGCATCAATATGCACCCAAATCAACACTTATTATTGTCTTTTTTAAATATAGTACTTCTTAAATAATATTCTAATATATGAAGTTGTGGTGACTTCATCACCACAACACAAACATCAATGTATCAAATTTGCCTGCATAGACTCTTAAACGATATAATTCAACAAGGCAGAGACCAAAAGTAACTACCCTTCAATACATATAATTATCAGCCTTTTACCATAATGACCCTTCAATTATTATACCAAAATTAATTCTGTATCACTATACCAAAAGTACCCCTATGTGATCTACACCAAATGCAAACCACTGTCAACAATATCACGCCTATGACTAAACTACCACTACTAAATGGGGATATTTAAATCTGAAGTAGAAACCAAATAGTTAACAGTATCAACTTCCTTTAATAATGATCACCGTCTTTTGGTAAATGCCATAAATCACCTCTCCAATTCATCTACTGTCAAATTGTCCATTTAATCAACCATCAAACTATCCATTTTACCATCTGCGTAATAGAAAAATGCAAGTGAAGTGGTGAAATGACTTTATTTGATTTCTTAAAGAGTAAGACAATGTAATACAGGATTTACAATAATATTAGACTTTGACTACCTATCAACATGACTCGAGTTATAAATGGTAATCATATACTCAAATCAACCTTTACAGTAGTGGATGGATGCTTCAGCAAAGTGTTTTTAAGGCTTATCACAAGGTACTGTGGCAACAGGCTGCAGCCTTACACACAAGATTGTAACTACATAAAGGAACTAAAATATTCCTCAATTGAGTATGTTGCCAGTTTAAATCAAATAAGGACCAAATCTTACCATATTGCATTTGTTAAAAAATATATGGCATTCAATTGGAACCAACCAAATTTGCATTCAATATCACAAATTGAAATTCAAAACAACTAAACAATTTTCCTTTCAGAACAAAATAACAGATAGTAAGCGAGACTTAGTGCAGCTGGTACCAACTGGCACAACTAGGAATTCCAAAAAAGAATCTTCTCAGAAATATAAAGAAAAAACTGACGAGTTCCAAAATAAACGACTATTTTTTTTAGGTGACTAGAAAATCACTTTTCAGTAATTGTTGCAACTCTTTACCAGATTTGCCCCTCTTTTCTATTGGACGACCTTGGAAAAGACATCAGTTTATGAGTGAGTCTATACTACTATGCATAGCACAAATTGGTCTGTACTAGGCATCAGTTTTTGTTTTCAAAATCACTATTTTTGGATGGTTCAGAATTTTCAGATCAAGTGATTTTCTAGTCACCTAAAAAAATAGTAAAAAAATTCTAAAAAAATTGTAAAATTCAGCTTAGAAGTACATATTGAGATGGAGACCATGTTGAATGGTTCAGATCGACCGTTAGGACTTTCAAACTGATAATTTAAGTCCATAGCACAGGCCAATATGCACTATGCATAGTGCCATAGCCTCACTCTCAGTTTATAGTCTCCTATATTTGTCTGTGATCAAATTGCTGTTTCAATTAGTTGTACACTATAGACTGCAGATATCAAAAGTTCCTTGGCCTAAGCATCCTGCCAAATAGGATGAAGTATGACAAAATATGAAAGACCTATAACACCAGGATGAAAAAATAGTAGTAATAATAATTTAATCTTAAAAGCAAAGTAACTATTTTCTATTGTCAACCTTCCTTTTTTTGTGGCTCTTTCTTTCTTTAATAGCGCATTTTCTCTAATGCACAATTGCTGACAAACATTATTTTTTTGGAACTAGTTCAATTAAATAAAAGCAATCTTGAATGCACATACCCTCAAAATCCTGAATCTATTAATTGCAATTCCAATCAAGCAATTAATATTCAGTCAATAAGAATGTGAACAATCACTTAAATGAAAACAACTTTGCCAGAAACACTATTAGATTGTTTTTAACAATTAGATTGCTTTTCTTAAATCTGCAATTAGTGTAGCAGCTCTATTTGAAAAAATATGGTATAAACTGGAACAATTGGTCTGAAAAACTAGTCCGGTTGATATTAACATATCAAGTAATTGGTATCAAGCAATTAAGCATGCAGCTCTTATCTAAAAAAGGCTGGTATAAACTGGAACAGTTGGTCTGAAAAATTGGTGCAGCCATTTCAACCTACTTTGCAATGAGAGCTTGGAGCACAAACTGAAGTAAAATAATTAAATGTCCTTGATAAATAGAAAAGGCCAATAAAACTGAGACTTGAAACAATGTCTTATAATTGCATTTTAATCAAAGAATAATACTGTGCATATTCAGTAGCAGCCTAAAATGCATACACATCTCATAGTAAGTACTGACAATCTTATGTCTTTCAGGCTATTAAACAAACATCTTACACTTGAGATTCTTGCTAAATAATCTAGGGGCTCTGGACTTGCTATGCAAATTAAATAGATATGAGAATCTTTTTACTGAATCATGTTGACTTTTCCTCAAAATACAGAATCAGGTAGTTCTGAAAGTAAGAATTAAAGTGCAATTTCTGATCAAAATATTCTGAAAATTAAGTATTGATTTGTAAAACAAGCAAGGTTTGATATTGTGAAACTGAATTGAAAAGCCACCTTAGATCACTAATTGAGAATCACATTTTTTTTCTGTGACCAAACCAGAAGCCCCAGAGGCTTTTCTATCTTAAATGAACAGTTTAGATCTCTAAGAAAATTAATTGTTATGGGGAAAGAGAATAAAACACATGGATACAAATTAAACATTAAATTTGCTAGTTTTACAAGTAGAATTCCTAATTGTCTACTACAATAGACAATATAAAACAATCTACGCAAAATCCATAATCCACAAACCATATTCACCATAGACCTAACAACATATTGGGCACTTAACCAGACCATTTTCATTGCACTCCTCACACTTCACCATTTTATTCTTGTGCCCCTTGTCTGAAACAATTTTGTCATTTTGCCCTTTACCCAGAACCTTGCAACTGCCATTACATACCTTGCACATGACAAATCTGAATCCGGCACAACCTTCACACATCTTTGCTTTTGGAATGACCCGCAAAATACGACCCAACTTACCCTCTTCTTCTAATTTGACCACCACTTCAGCCCCACCGATCAGTCGCCCTTTCACAAACAGCATTGGCACTTTAACTTCTTCCAATAATACCCTCAATTCCTCCTTATAACCAGAATCCATGGAGATATCCCTCTCCATGATTTGTACACCATGGGACTCGATCGCTGACCGAACTGTGTTGCAATCTTCATAGGTCTTTCGGATTCCACGTAAGGTGGTTGTGTAAAGGACTAGCGCATTTTCACCACCTGGCGGACACTTCTCCTCGAATGTTTTGAGCAACTTATCAGCTTCACGGGTTTTGGGGGTACAAGCGACCACTTGTTTGATTTCCTCCTTTTCTTGGCAAAATTCCCTCTCAACTGAAGCAATCAAATCTGGATCAAACAAAGGGACCAAACTCCTTCTAGAAGAAGAAGTAACCCCATCATAATTTTTCTTCAAAATTGATGTATTGGGGCAATTAGGGGTTCCCAGTTTCGAATTTGGAAGAGAACTGTACGGTCTCAGAACCCGATTTGAATCAAAATTACCGCTTGGAGAGCTTCGCTGGAGCGGACTGTTCTCTTTTCCAAGCGGGCTGTTCTCCTTTCCTACCGGTTTTCTTCTACTGACCTTTTTTGGAGACCAGATATTCATCAGGTGAGATTTGTTTGGTTTTTTGAGAGGAGACCAGATCGGTGCATCATCCTCTAATCCCTCCATTATCTCCCATGCATTGATCACTTCCGTCGCTTCCTCTTTTGAGCTAATTCTCTTCTTATGTTGTGGTAGAACAAGAATCGGGACGTGTGCCTTCTTCGTTTCGCTGATCGTGACCTTGGTTTCTTCTTCCACCTCCCGTTTCTCTTCCTCTTTCTCACAGTCCAGTTTCCGGTCGAGGTTCAGAGCTCCATAGGTAGTGGATTTGAGAGAAACTACATGCTCAATCTTGGTGGTTTTCTCAGAATTGAGATCGAGATCGGCTGTGCACATCAATTTGGAGGAAATACAGCCCATTTTCTGATTTATTCTCCCTTCCTTCCTTCCTTGGCCTGATTTTTCTCCTCTTTTCGCTCGTTTGTTTTTGTATTCTCTTCTTTTCCTTTGCTCTTTCTGTGTGTTTGAACGCTCAACGGTCGCTCAGGGGTTTCCTAATTTGTCGCTTTTTCAGTGGCCTTTTGCAGATTTGTTAAAAGTATTTTCTAACGGTCGGAAAATTGCTTCGTTCGGAACCGACAGGTTTTCCTCGCTTTTTTCCCAGCGCATGGGATCTGGGCCGCTCGTTAAATCGACGGTAGATGCTGCTTCCTCTTCAAATCACCGTCTCACGTGCTACTTAAACCCTCACGTGCAGCATCGGAAATGCAGTACTTTTCTCCGAACATCTTTATAATTTGTAAAATAATATGGCACATGCTTCTATGGACATAAGGACCTATTTGTAAAATGAACATATTTTTATTTTCAAAGTTCAAACAGTCGATCCGAACCGTTCATCTCGTTCTCCATATTAATATGTGCTTGGGCACCAAATTTTACATTTTTCTGAATTTTTTTACTATTTATTAAGATGGGTACAAAAAATATCAAATTCAGACCATTGAATTTTGTACCCATCTTAATAAATAGTAAAAAAATTCAGAAAAATGTAAAATTTGGTTTCCAAGCACATATTAATATGGAGAACAAGATGAACGGTTCGGATCGACTGTTTGAACTTTGAAAATAAAAATATGTTTATTTTACAAATAGGTCCTTATGTCCATAGAAGCATCACTCAAATAATATATATTAAACGGGATTCAACATTTTTTGTTTGAAAGATCAGGTAATGTACAATATATATTTATTCTTAATTTGAAATTCTCTTCTATTTCCTAATTTTTTTTAGCCTGCAAAATTTATTTGCATCCACTGTCCAGATTTTTATTATTTTTAGACTTGGAAACTCAAATTGAAATAATTACTGAGTAAATTGAGAGAATTTGGAGTTGAATCAATTTTGACACGGAATCGAGTTGTCAGAACAACGATGGATTTCAGAGAAAATATCTCAATTTATTCATTATCTGACATGGGAAATGAATTTCAGAAGAAATTGAGGAAAAGTGGATAAGGATAAAATTTGAGTAGAACTAGGGTGTTCTTAAGTTCACCACATTTTTTTTGTGAATTTAATTCTAAAACTTATCAAATTGATTTCAAATGACAAATTTAAACCGTTGAAATCCTTCTATCTTACAAATAATGCATCTACATGTGAAAACTTTAAATTTTCAAATTAATTTAGTATAATGTCAAGTGGTCAAAAGGTGTCCAAAAAATAAATGCATTAAAATTTATTTATAAACTTTCTAATTTTGACCTCTTGACTTCATAATAAATTAATTCGAAAGTTTAAAATTTTCACATGTAGACTCATCACTCGTAAGGTAAAAGAATTTTAACGGTATAAATTTGTCATTTGAAACCAATTCAATCAACTTTAAAATTGAGTTCACAAAGAAACTTGGTGAACTTAGGAACACCCTAGTTCTATTCGAAATTTGAGATATGTTATATAAAACAGCCCCTCTTATTCAACATCTTCTCCAGTTTTCTAGTAACAGCGTCTCCATTAATGAGTTTCTTCCACTGAAGTAGTTCCCCAGTTATTTCAAACTGGAAATCTCAACGAAGAGTGCATAAGAGTAAACTAGTATTGTGCCCGTGCGTTGCAACAGAAATATATTATAAAATTGAACATAATATGAAGATATTTTTTTGTTTGACATTCACACAAAATTAGAAAAAAATATTAAATGAAAATAAAAAACACACACAAAAAAACAAAAATTCAAATAATAAATAACAATAAAAGAAACAACAAATGGAAAAAATAGATCAAATATAACATGAAAAAGTTCTTGAAGTATCATTGTCAGTGTGATCCTCTTCAATATAGGGTAACATTTATGAAAATGAACAAACAAATACGAAAAGTATATTAATTAAAAATGAACAATATTTATGAAAATGCACATATTAAAAAGTGAGCATAGAGTATTTTCATACTTTTAACCAACCAAAGAATGAAAAGATGAATTGAGTGGTAAATATCTCCATTCAACATCTTCTCCAGTTTTCTAGTAACAGCGTCTCCATTAATGAGTTTCTTCCACTAAGGGCTGTAAATGAGCTGGCTCGGGCCGAGCTGGGCCTTAGCTCAGCTCGTTAATTCTGGACCGAGCTGTTAGCGAGCCAGTTCGTTAACAGCTCGCGAGCTAAAATCTCAGCTCAAACTCGTGACGAGCCAACTCGCGAGCTAGCTCACGAGCCACGAGCTGGCTCACTGGGTTTTGTTGGACCTTGTTTTAAGAAGAAAATAAAATTTTACAAACCTTTTTGGACCAAGCTGGACCGAGTTGAACCGAGCTGGACCAAGCTTGACAGTATAAAATACACACAAATTCATACAAATTCACAAATTAATGCCTAGCCGAGCTAGCTCGTGAGCTGGCGAGCGAGCTAAGGCCTTAGCTCAGCTCGTTAATTTTGGCCCGAGCTGTTAACGAGCTGGCTCGCTAACAGCTCGGTCCACTATCGAACGAGCTGTTACCGATTGAGCCAGATGTGAGTCATGAGCGAGCCATGAGCTACGAGCTTTTTGGACAGCCCTACTTCCACTGAAGTAGTTCCCCAGTTATTTCAAACTGGAAATCTCAACGAAGAGTGCATAAGAGTAAATATGTACTCCGAATTTTATGCAACTAAAATAATATAGAGGGGCTCCAGTGCAAAAGTGTAAACCTTAATGACACTGGTTCGGATTTCCTCCTTTCCCTCTTGCAAGTTGCAACCTAAGTTTTTACATGAGATGCTTATCTAATTCAGCCTGTTCCGTACATCTACTGAAGCATTATACGAAGAACCAGAAAAAAAACAAACAAAAACCCATATCCTACCTACCGACAACAGAAACAGGGAAGTAGAGCGTTACAAAATCCAGTCTACATACTGGCAACAAACACAGAGTAGTCGGAAGAGAGCATGCATCGGAGATGTACAGCATCAGGTGGGTTGTGCAAAGAGCGGATAGGTAAAACCTATGTATTGGAGCTGTTCGATCCTTGCCCAATTCACTATATAGTGGGCCTATTGATTGAAATCCCTTTGCACATATTGGCAAGAAAAATCAGGGCCTGTTGGGTTCTCAAAGAAGTTTATGAACAAGAATTTAGGTACTATATTACAATCAAGTATTAACTTCCAAATTTCTTTCAAGTTTCAACAAACAGGCATAAGCTATTATTTTGTGTATGTTCTCATCCTCAAAACTTAATGCATAAAAAAAAAAAATTGTACTGTCATAAAACTCAACATAACATAGAGCAGTATGATGCGTATATAATTGAACTAAAAAATGATCTCCAAAGATAGTGAGCAATCACAATTCACAAAGCCTCTTAGATTGCAAAGATAACAAGCTATAAGTTGAAGGATATTTCGCAAGGACAACAGCATAACCATCATCCATATGCTCAGCACCTTCCGGAAAAAGCTGCCAGAGAACACAACCACCCCCGGGCCCACCTGCCTCTATGGACCGCATGAAAGCACCATACACCGTATCCATGAACAATTCTCTAAAGTCAGAGCAGAATCTATCATCTCTTATAGAGATCCCAAACTCGCTGAATACAATTGGCATGTTGAGTCGATCTTTGCAATCTGACATGTGCTGCTCCATCCAGTTTTGAACAAACTTGATATGATCATCATGGTCAGAGTGTGATAACCTTTTCGGAGAAGAAAAAAGGAAAAAAAAAATGAGTATACTAATCAACAAATTGTAAAGACCCTTTCGTTTTATTTATTTGCAAAAGAGCTTTTCCATTTAATTTATTGGGCACAACAGTATGTGAATGTCTAGTTGTTTTGAGAAGGAGAAGTGACCAAATGACCTTAATCAAGTATCAATAGTAGGAAATATTTTTACCTCAGCAATTTTAAAAACTTGCAACAGGTGAAAGTATAACGTACCAAGTGTCAGGATAGATATGAACAGAAGCCAGGTCAATACCGGGAGCTTGGTGGTTTCTTATGAAATCAGTACCAGCCACCCCAGCAAATTCTTCGGGGTTTAATTCCATTAGTTCAGGTGTAGACGGTCCATAAAATCCTTCTAAACCAATTGAAACCAGATGAATTTGGTCGATCGACTTCACATAAGCTGCCATCTCTTCTATCCATGCCTATATGAAATGACCGATTTTAAAGAACCAGCATCAAATAGATTTAAAGTGGATGTATAAAAAGAGCGATTTACTGCAAAAATAATATACACTATTTTATAATACAAACAATGGCGGTAAAGACTTTAATATCTCAATTCTCAAGAGAGTAGGGGCAGTTTCGTAAAAAAATTGATAATTGAATCACCTGTAGTATATCACCAGAAGGATCTGAAGGACATCTCGGCTCATTAATTAACTCCCATGCTAGTATGGTTGCATCGTTCTTATATTCTATATTTGTTATCTTATTTGTTCTTGTCAGAACAGCCTAATACAAAAGAAGAAATAGAAATAAAAGAATATAATAAGACTAAGAACTGAAATTTGAGAGAAATTATGAAAAGAAAAAGGAGGGAGGTAAACAGATACCTCCACAAAGGCTTTGTAGTAGTCTTTGAGAGTATCATTAGAGAAGAACTCATCGTCAGAAGTAAGATCAAGACCTGACGACTGGCCCCACTTGATGTACTGAGACTTACCACCATAATCTTCCCAATTATTACACAGAGGAAGTATCAGCCTCATGTTATGTTTCCTTGCCTCGCTCACCACAAAATCCAATCCCTAAGTAAGAAATTATCTAATTAATATTTACTGAAAATAAATCTACAAAAAATCAAACTGGACCTTGATTTTGAGGAACATTGTAGTGCCAGAAAAGTGTTCCACTTCACTAAAGGATTATAATATCCAATTCCAGCACCCTACCACTGAAGCATTGCACTCTATTGTTGAATCATACTGACATGGATTTGGTGTGCCGTTACATCTTCCCATGATTTCTGATTTGTGTTTAGCTGAGGTTCTAGAAAATAATTTTAAGCATGCTAATGGTATGAAGTTTGAAACGATCTGTAACCAATTTACCCAAAAACAAATGCTAGATAATGTTTCATTCCAAGTGTAGACAAAAATATTAAAAAATATTGTAGATAAATTCATATCTAAGCACATAACGCGTATAATTTTTTGGTCAATTACGGTTAATTACACTGAACCAACTTCACTGAAACAAATCATCGAACACTTGGGAGTGTTCTTGGAGCGCATACCTGGAACACCTCCTCGTCGTAATTAAATGGTGAAACCTGAAGAGCTCTCCATCCTCCATCATTAAATGCCCAAGTGCGACACGTGTTCAGCCCTATTTCTTTCGCCTCCGAAAAGACATCACTGACCTTGTGCCGGGTTTCTGGGTCGACCGCAAAAACCATCAACCAGTATGTATTGAATCCGTGAATCACGAAAGGTTCGTTCTTTGTCAGTAGCTGGGCCCCATTTCTTTCCACCATAGGCCATTCTTCATCCGTGAGAGTTAGCGCTTCCATCCTGTGACCACTGACTAGCCCAGCATGTGAGATATAACGGTGCAAAATTGCACTAAATTAAAAGTCACTTTTTGTGAGTACCTGTTAATGGAGAAATTGGAGCAGAGATTAGAGGTGTAGATGGAAAGGAGAGAGGTAGCATGAAAGAGAGCTTGAAGAGGAAGGTGGTTTGACTGGTTTCTTTTCCCCATTCCATGGGAAGGAGAAACCCGACCCGTTCTTTGCCACAATAGTCGATGTTCACAGTTGAGTTTGACAAAAGAGAATTCGTATCTTCTGCAATAACGCGCCGTTTGAATTAAGATCTAAACCGTCCGATTTAAATCCGCACTTATATTAAAGGTCCAGTGCGTTATAGGCGTGGTCAGATTGGCCCAAAATTAGATCACACGGCCGAGAAAATTAGTGCGTTAACGTAGAGGATATGGATCCGATAAAAGAGGCATGCTTACGGGTTCGGGTACAATTATGTCCGTACGCACTGTTTGACCCGGATTCGAATGTAGATCTGGAACAAAAAAAAAAAAAATCCTATGCATCATTCCACCACATACCATGTGATTCGCACACTACGCTTGCACCATGCCACGATGTATTTTCACAGTTCTTATGTTTAATAAAATATATTAATTTATTTATTTATAATCAAAAACTTGAAAATTTCTTGTGATATCACAGAAAAAGCGAATAATTGATTCGTTCCTTTGAGCATTTTCTAAATAAGCTGACTCATTGATTTGATTTTTTATAGTTTGTATGTAGATCTTATTCTTCAATTATAATTCGCTTTGTTAAAAACTTAAAATATATCTAAAAAAAAAACTGAATCAATAGTTTGGTCTTTTAGAAAATGTCTAAAAGAATTGAATTAGTGATTCAGTTCATTCGTTTGTATGGACAAAATATATTTTTTCCTTTCCAACAAACTATTTAATATATTTCTAAAAAAATCTACTATTTTAATGTGATTTCTTCCTTATTTGTTTTATGTTTTTTTTTTTTTCAGAAAGGAATAAATTTGCGTCCCAAATACACATCACATGTCTTTTAAAAATTAGCAGAGAGAAAAAAATGCCAGCAGAGCTTTATAATAGTTTTGGTGGCAAAATGACATCTACCCCAAATTAGCAAGGAGAAAAAATAACGGCTAAAGAATTTTCATGTTATATGTGTTTTTTTGCAATATAAAAAATTACAATTAAATTCAATATTTATTTCCATCAATACATGAAAGTAAAAATGAATATATTGTGTTTTCATTAATTTGAAATTGTCAAGTTAGTTTGAAGCTTGAGAATGCATGAACCGGATTGATAGAATTTCTTTGCAGTATAAAGAGCTAAATATTTCATCATTTAAACTAAGAAATTTACATACTCGCTATGCAAAATTATATTCAAGCTACCTGCTAATGTCCATGTCAATTAAAAGATATAAATACTAAGTTATTGGAGCAAACCAAATTGTGAGGAAAAAAAGTTTATTCTCAATTTCAAACATGTAATATACTGGATTGTTTTTTGTCTAAAATTTTAGATCGCAAACTTATTTTAAAATTTATATTTGAGAACTTCAACTAAATAAAACATGTTATTCGACATATATGTTTTGATTTGTGAAATGACAAAAGGGATACAAGATATAAAATAGGTTTTTGATAATTCATTTAAAAATAGAGTAGAACTAGGGTGCTCCTAGGAGTACCAAGCTCCTTTGTACTCTTAATTCTAAAATCTATCAGATTAACTTCTAACGACGTATCCAAATCATTGAAATCCTTCTACCTTACTAGTGATGCGTCTACATGTGAAAATTTTAAAGTTTCGAATTAATTTAATATAAAGTCAAGTGGTCAAAATTAGAAGGTTTTTAAATTAATTTTAATGCATTCATTTTTTGAAAGCCTTTTAACCACTTAACTTTATACTAAATTAATTCGAAACTTTAAAATTTTGACATGTAGGCACACCACTCGTAAGGTAGAAGGATTTCAACGGTTTGCATTCATCATTTGAAGTTACTCCAATACATTTTAGAGTTAAGAGTACAAAGAAGCTTGATACTCTTAGTAGCATCCTAGTTCTACTCTTCATTTATATATTTAAGTCGGTTTTATAATATAGAACTAACCCTATATTTTATTTTTTTGCTTCTTTTTATTTTCATTTTAGGTATCTGATAATTCAATATGAGGTGGACTACAAATATCAGAGTTATATGTACTTAATCTGTTTGATCCTCAACTACTTTGAAGTATGATTAATTCTATTCAGACATTACAATACATGGGAGTACCGGGTACATCGTGCTACAAAGTGGAGTGGTACTATCTGGAATTCAGGTGGGTCTAGGTTTTGTTATGTGAGGGAGAATTATGTACTTGAATAGATTTACTCTACATTTTTAATCTCTTGGGTTATGTTTGGTTGTGGAGTAAAGTTACTCCGGATTAAATTTCTTACTCCAAACTAAGGTGAATTAAAATAATCATGTTTGGTTGGAATTTGATTAGAATTTGGTAAAGTAAGCTAATGAAGAGAAAAATTATAAAATGATGTTACTCTAACTGCGGAATCCACAAGTGAAATAAGTTACTCCACCTAGAGTAGTGAAGTAACTTAATCCGGATTAACTCAAATGTTACTTCATCTTACTCCTTCAAATTTACTTCTCGTTTAACTCTTTAAAGATAGATTAAATAGTTTACTCTACTACTTACTCCACAACTAAACATGACCTTAGCCTCTTAGTCTTAGATGCATATGATATTGCAAATACAGTGAGTTATTTTCAACATGGTTTTTTAAATCAAAATAATTATAAGCAATGTCTAGATTGAGCAATTGAAAAGATAAAGTTTAATTAATTTAATACCGTAGAGAGAGAGAGATATTATGATTAACCAATTCAAAAGATGGAGCAAATGATATAGAACTCAACAGAAAATTATTAAAGTAAATACAAACAATTTAAAACCAAAAAGTTCCGCAATTTAATTACTTTGATCAATGAGTTTAAAAATCGGTTATAATTAATTGGAAGTAAGAAAGGGTTAGATTAAAATTCTGCTCCAATAATATAGCTACAATAATATGAAATATATGTTTGTTAAAGTTGTGAGTTTAATTAATTCAAAGTTTGGACAATAGAACAAAATGTACAAATAATTTTTTTTAGTGAGATGTTAACATTTTTTAAACATAATCATTAGTTCATTGATGTCTTCTTGAGTCCACTTTGGACATTCTCGTTGATAGTCTCCAAGCAAGAACAACGCTTTTCTTATTTGGTTTATTTTGAATATTATGAGGAACAAACAAAAAACTAAAACTTAAATTAAGAAGTAAAAAAAATGATAAAAACAATTTTGGCTATACATTGAGTGAGACTATGCTAATATAGTAATATGTATATTATGGATCTGATACAATGTATCACGCATACATTTTTTTTATTTTTAAAGTTAAATTTAAATTGTCGATCCAATTTATTAAATATAATTTTTATATGAAAACGTACTTACATATTAAATTTTATACTTATTTAAAAGTTTCTAAGAAATAGTAAAAGAAAAAATATTAGAAATGTAAAAATATTAAAAAAAAAATCATGATTCGGATCAACTTGTTGAACTTTAAAATAGAAATATGAATCTATAGACTATAGTGTAATATACATGCCAATGCACAATATGCATATTATCATAATCTCACTCATAAACATTTATAAACATCATTGATAGTAAAGGAATATAATTTGCAGCGGAGGAAGAGCAGCGAGAAAGGGATTAATTCAAGGTAAATGTAACGAAAGGGTAAATAAACTTGGGAGCTATTAACCTATGGAAGATAGTGGTAAAATCATATTTGTATATATTTTTATTTTTCAGATACGGATACGAATAGGAGATATTAGACGGATACGTGCAGATATTGATCGGATATCAGATATTTTCATAACAGGAGGGATCAAGTTACACATTTTTTTGACACATTTTGACACCTACTATTTTCAAAGTCTAAATAGTCGATCAAAACCGTTCAACATGATTGATATACTAAAATGTGCTTGGAGATCAAATTTTTTTATTTTTTGGAAATTTTTTACTATTTATTAAGATGGTTACAAAATCGTTGTTTTCGGACCATTGAAAAACAACGATTTTGTAACCATCTTAATAAATAGTAAAAAAATTCAAAAAAATGTAAAATTTGATCTCCAAGCACATTTAGTATATTAATCATGTTGAACGGTTTGGATCGACTATTTGGATTTTGAAATCGCAAAATTAATCTATAAAAAAAACGGTGTCATGATGTGTCAAAAAAAAAGGTGTAATTGGATCCCTCCTCTTCATAATATATATTAAGCTATATGGTATATATCTACTATTCGGATACGGATAATTAAAATTCAAAATCATATCTGTATCCGCACAGATATTCGAATATCTATATTAAATTTTCGGATACGAATCCGGATACGGTCGGATATTATCCACCCCTAATGGAAGATATTAAATTCGACTTTTAATGGTTTGATCAGCACTGTTTCTCGGAACAAGACATCGTCATCCAACGATTTAGAATCTATCCGATAGAATTCCAGATTTTAACATCAGCCATTCATATCTCATAAAAATTAAATCAAAACCGTTCAAGGATCAAGATCTGATATATGCTTAATACTGGAGAATAGATAAATATAAATGCTAATGTGATAATTCTAAGTATATTAATATTGCCAAATAAACTATTTTGTTGATCTCGTGACCTACCAATTGTTTTACATTTTATAATTATTTTTCTGAAATAAAAGATAAATATTTTTTTTCGTTTTTAAATAACTACAACAAAAAAAAATTCTGAACCGGATCTCTAACACGTGACCTACATGGGATCGATTGATGCCATTTTAATCCCATGCCATGAGCATAGTAATATAATTCGTGAATAATTCATATTTAATTTGTTTTTATTTTATGTTTTCGAATAAAAAACTAGATCTTTAACACTGAATAAAACGCAATAATACTTATTATATACGTTTTATTCGCTAATAAAATGTGAAAAAATGCAAATATTTTAGTTGGATTTTTTTTTTATTTTCTTGTGGTACCAAATCATTTCCAAATTATTTCTAAATCACGAATTTTTGACCCCGTTGAACTGAATCTGAACTATTCATTTATCATTATGCATGTGAGATGTGATTCACACTTGATGCCATTTTCATCTCTCTTTATGTCTTTCATCTGTCCGTTTTTTTTCTCTCTTTTTCTTTTTGTTAATTGAACTTTCTAACATCAGATTTCTTTTAAGAGAATCAAATCTTGCCATTTAATTTCCTCAGCACTCACCGCCACTAGAGGCAATAAATTGTTTAGTTATCGAGCCCAAATTAGCAAGGAAAAAGAAAAAAGCTGAACATTGAATATACAATCATGTTATATGTGTGTTCGCAATATATAAAACTACAACTAATTAGTTCAATATTTATTTCAAACATGAATGTAAAATCAACAATTTGTGTGGTTTTCAGTTTCAATATACCGGCCTCAAATTAGTTTGAAGGTTGAGAATGCATGAACCGGATTGATAGAGTTTCTATTCAATATAAATAGGCAATAATTATTTCATCATGTAAGATAAAGAAACTACTAAATTGGGCGCTTGAGTTCAGAAACCCACTGTAAATCAAACCAGCTTATTCTTTTGTAACATCAGCCACATAATACATAGATAAAATACCAGTATTGTTTATCTAGAGGTGCAAACATAAAGTTATATATATTTGTTGGAGTTGCAAGTTTAATTCGAAATTTGAACCATCAATTTATCTTTTAGAACAAAATGTACAAAAAATATATATTTTTTCTTTTGAGAGAAATTAACATTATTTTTTTGTGAAACATGATCATTAGTTCATTAATGTGTATACCTTTGTCAATTTTTCTACGTTTGTGTTGATGTAAAGTTTCCGAAAAAGCAAGATCATTATTATTCTTATTTTATTTATTTTGAATATTAGAAGGAACAAACAATAAACTAAAATTAAAAAAAGAAGTAAAAAATTGATAAAACAATTTCGGTTGTAAACATTTTGGTAGCAGAGGGATGGAGTTTGCCATGAAGAGAGAACAGCGAGAAAGAGAGCAAATTTCAAAATTATACATCCAAGTATCCAACATTCCTACTCTCTAAATTAGGCCGAGGCCTGTAAATCAATTACGCAGGCCCATTTGTAGCCCATAGTTTGTCATTCTTCTACTGCCTAGTACTTGCTGGCGCCGTCGAATGGCCCAATCAATGTGCTGCTCTTGTTTTTGTATATATCTCTTGCGTGAAAATGTCGGAAAATAGTTCCATCATTTTTTTTAATAAATTGAGTAACAAGTCGAGTCAGCACATGCCAGAACAAACTAGAATCAAACAAGCTAAATTACAAGTTCTTTTTTAAACCAATTTCAACCAAATCACAAGCTACAAATTATTTTGTAGACCTATAAATGAATCCATTCGTATGGCGAGTGACTGACAAGCAGACCGCCTCGAATCAAAATAATTTGGGGCAATAATAAATAAGCCGATTGTTTCTCGGGGACCCACAAGTCGGTGAAGCGCGACAGTATATACTTTCGAATCGAAATGAATTGGGGCTATACCGCTATAGTGAAATCCAAGCAACAATTTTATTTTCTCGGCCCGGTATCACATGCATCCCACGTGATACCAATCACGTTCTCTTGTAATTTCTCTTTCTTTACGCTGTAAATTCGCATTTCCTTCCACGTCTCTATTTTCTGAACTCAAAACTGGTCCCCCCCTTGCGTTTATTACTGATTGGCATTTTGAGATAATGATAAAGGGATGAAGCTGCGGTCGAGACAGTAATACTTGGTACAGAGTTAACGGAGAACCAACACACTGCAACTGGATGAATCAATGACAATCGGTGCGTTGCTCTCTAGTAGACAGTCTTGTGGGGCCCGCAAACAGGTGATGCACCATGGAGTCGGTTAGGGATGATGTACTTTTAGGTGTAGGTGTGTAGGGTCACTAAAACAGGATGCTGGATTTACTGTGGCATTTCTCTACAGTAAAAATTGTCCCCGTTACTTATAAGATGAGAGATCAAGTTACAACAATAGTTTTTTTTTTTTCATTTTCAAAGTCCAAATCGTTGATCCAAACCGTTCAACATGATTATCTAAATAAAATATGATTCCAGATCAAATTTTACATTTTGGTGAATTTTTTTACTATTTATTAAGATTGATACATAATTCATTGGTATGGATTTGACTAATTTTTGTAATATACTTAATAAATAGTAAAAAAAATTCAAAAAAATATAAAATTTTATTTGGAAGCACATTTTATTTAGATAATCATGTTAAACGGTTTGGATCGACGATTTGGACTTTGAAAATGAAAAAAAACAGTTGTTGTAACTCAAAATTGTTGTAACTTGATCCCTCCTCTACTTACAATTAGATAGTAGCAAGATTCGCAAATAATTTGAATTTGAGCTGTCAGTGAATCAATCCCTCTTTATTTGATTTCCTAAACTTTTTTCAAGTTTTACAAATTATTTGCAATTTTTTTCGATACTAAGATTTCTAGTTTGGACTCAAAATATAATTTCAAATTATTTTCGAATTATACATAAATTATGAACTTTTGACTCCGTCAAACCTTTTCTGAATCATTAAATTGTCAC
>CAXKVW010001650.1:0-37661 GCA_964058825.1 Carex arenaria
CATTAAAATTTTGAAAACGCAGGGGCGGACCCAAATGTATCCAGGTGGGGGCAGCTGCCCCCCCTGGATTTTGCGTTTTAGTGGAAGTCGGGACGTTTCGATTGACTCTGCCCCTCCCTGAAAATTTGTTTGTCCCCCGCTGGATGTTTAATTTGTAGTTCGGGTTAAATTTAGGGTTAAAATTAAAGTAAATTTCTTTAATTATGATTAATAATTAGAATTATAGATTTAAATATCGGAAATTACAAGTCAGAGCATTGAAAAGTATAAATTAAAGCATTAATTTTTATTAAATATTTAATTAGTTAATGAATTTGAACCCGTTTAGTTATTTAAACCCGATTCGATATTTTTTTGCCTCCTCCTGGCGAAAATCCTGGATCCGCCTCTGTGAAAACGAAAATATTGATCCGTATTACAGATCAACCCGTGATATGCATAGTACCATAGACTCACTCGGATTTATAACATCAAAGAGATACCTGTTAGTTTATTAACAGAGGGACCACCTTTTTGTTTCTTTGTTTTTGGTACTAAAGAAGAAAGGGGCAATGTCTGTACGACTGTACACTTATAAATAGAGACACGTGTTAACGGTTAATATTGAAGAAATATATTGAAAAATGCCGAAATTTGATTATTTTCTTAAAGTTATTCGAAATTGCCAACGTGATTCATGCATGATATGTGAATAGTGCAGGCTTTATACGGATACATATCTTGGAGATAGGGGTAAATTTATACGGATACATATATTGGAGAGGGTAAACTATTTTATACACTGATTTGAGAGGCAGATATATCTGATCGACCTCCAATTTTTACGGATACATGTATCTTTGAGATAGGAAAAATGATAGTTCCTTTTGGTCGTTCTATTCACATTGTTATGTTTTTTTTATAGAATGTGACAATGTAATATCCGACATAATTAGTTAATGTGGAAAGAGGCCACAGTTCGATGTCCAGTAGGGACTATTCAGTTTGTGTCAAAATTCGCGCATTCATCGGATGAATATGTGATGCGGGTAGAAAGGTCGCAAACAGAAACCGGATCACCCCTCAATTCCATTTAATGGTAAGAGTGATGCTACAATACTATGCACAACACACTTTGATCCATACTATGGATTTATATTTCTATTTTTAAAGTCCAAATTGTTGATCCGTTCTGCTCAACATAATCTATATATGAAAATTTAGTTGGATCGATGCCAAATTTTATATATATTTTTTAAATTTGTTTGCTATTTTTTTCAACAGTTACAAAATCACTTGATCTAAAGATTCTAGACAATTCAAAAATATTAATATCTTTTGACCTATCTAAATAAAATAGTAAATAAATTCAAAAACCGTGCTAGACCCATCAATTTGAACGGTCCAGTCCATACTGGGTTTGAGTCCCGGTCAGGTCCGGTCCGGGTTTGGTCCACTGTTGGTCTGGTCCGGTTTTGGACCGTGCAGTTTTTTTTTTCAGAACACTGGTCACGTGGGGGAGTGATCTGTGGAAAAGAAGGATTGTTATTTTATGGGCTTCTATCATCAAGCCCAATATCTTTGGGCTGCATGGGCCAATCAATGTTGGTCTGTACCCGTCGTATTACTCTCTTTTTATATTATTTTTCTATTGAGATGAGAAAATAGAGATTTAATTTTCTAACTCCTATTTAATGTTTATAAAGAATATTTATTTGAATTTCAACCTCACTACCATTTATAAAATTATACCTTTTATTATATATACCCATCGTTCGAATCAGATAATACTAATAGTAAAATAGTTTTGATTGCTGTCCCTAGTAAACCTACGGTGCCAGTTTGATGACAGCTATGTATCAATGCCTCAATGAATGCCTCAATGGGAGTGAGTTTGTTAAATAAAACTTTTGTTATCCATTGCTGGAGGGAGTGCTATAACCAAATTTTTTTTTTATAAGAGTATATAAATTAAAAAAATAAGGTTTAGAATTTATTCATATTAATGTATCTTTTTCAAGCTCTTGATATTGGTAAAATCAAATTTGAGATGTTGTAAAAAATATGTGCATAAAGAAAATAATAAAAATTAAATCTAACGGTTTTATTTTGCTATCTTAGATTTATATCCAAAAAAAAAAAAAATGTAGACCGCCCCCCCGGGGGGGGGGGGGGGGGGGGGGTTTGGTCTCAAGGTAGACCGCCCCACAGGGGGGCGGTTTGGTTATGGGTGAATTTTTTTTTTAAAATGTGGTTATTAATATTACTTTATTTATTTTTTTAGTTATGGAAATAAAAGCCTGTATATATAGTATTAATACCATATGGAGCATATATAGTGACAAATGATTTATTCAGATTCGTTTCGGCGGGATAAAAAATTTGTAATTCGAAAAATTCAGATATAATCGGGAATATTCGGTTTCACAAGGGAGCAAAAAACACCAAAACACATTTTTTCATGTGTTTTTCGCCAATAATTTATAAAATTCATTTTATTCACACATAATTCAGTTAAGTTTCGATTAACAAAATAATTTCCGAAACTCCAAAAAGCAGATTTGATTATAAAATGCGAACACTGTAATTATGAAAGAGAGCAGATTTGATTCGAAGGGCGTGGGATCATAGCTGAACCACTTTATAGTATGATATTTTCTCTGTGGATAGATTTGTTCCAAATTAACAGCGTCGGAACATATATCTCGTCTTCAAAATCTGCCCGAGCAATTAATACTAATTAATAAGAGCGGACAACCAATGAAAATATTATGGTCTACACAAAAATATGTGAGTATTTGTGTGGATAAAAATGTTAAAAAAACATAGGATACTTTCGTCCATAATATATATATAGTAATACGTACGTTTGAGAATAATAATTTTATCAGTAACTTTTGGTGATAGTTATTTTATATATATCTTTAAATTTGCAGAGTATATTCTAAATATTGACCAACGTATCGAAGTTACATATTGCTTTCTACTTTTTTTTTTTATTAATGAAATACTGTTATCCACATACACAAGTGAACATTTGCATATTGAACCCCTTTCTTATTTCTCTTCTTATTTTGTGTTTTTTCCGATGCATACCAAAAAATGGTTAAAAATGCATCACACACTTTCTTTCCATTTTTGTTGTTATTAGTAAGTTTTATGGGTAAAGAATTTAACAGACTAGTTTTGTCTTTATGCAGCACATTAACTATATATAAAATCAAAATACGTTGCATATTGTAAAGATAACAATAATTATCCCATAAAATTCTAAATAAGTCAATTCAATTCAATTAATATTTTTATTGTCTAATTTTTTTGAGAAAAAAAAAATACAAACAGCATGTTTGGTTGGTACTTAATTAATTTTAAGGAGGAAAGGTTCTTATATCATCATACGTACTCCTCATATTTAAAGTCTCTTTAAGCAGCTTAAGTAATGATTTATATTAATCCACATATAGTAAGTTGTTAAGAAATAAATCTTCTCCAATTAATAACAGACGGCCCTACACACAGAATAAGTTAATTAATCAGCTTAAATAGATGAAGTAAATTGCTCTGAATTAACTAGTATCTTATTTTATTTTATTTATATATATTTTACTTCTCGTTCAACCGTAAAGTAACCTGTTTACAAGCTTCACATCTTAATTAATCCATGACCATAATAATAATAGTTCAAATTAATTACGACAGTGAGAAGTTTAATGATTTAACTGGGCAATATTTTGAATTTTTTATTTTATTTGCAGCACACTTATGGTTAGCTTGACGTGCGCAGCGCTAGCTAGCTTCTATGGGAATGTACGTAGACATGTAGTTGCTTACACAAATATAATTTTTTTGTTTATTTATCATATTCTTAGCAATTGTGCATTGTGTTTCTTCTCTAGTCTGTTAAATATATTCTTGATTGATAAAAAATAATATAAGTAGATCAGATGATTAAATTAGCCGGATGACTACTCTATAAATACCTATAATATGTACGGTCAACTCCATCTCGGCTGGAATTTCAATATTTATTTCACTTCGAATATATCTTCATGTGCACTGAAAATTATATTGGACCGGGCAATATAAATATGATTTAATAATTAATTCCCGCTAACTGGTACGTTCCAAGTAGCTTCCGAGATTGGTTGGTTGGATTGATAAAATGACAACTGTATATTGTAAATTAATTGAGTAGAACTAGAGTGCTCCTACGAGTACCAAGTCACTTTGTACTCTTAACTCTAAAACTTATAGGATTAATTTCGAACGACGAATCCAAACTGTTGAAATCCTTCTACTTTACGAGTGATACGTCTACATGTGAAAATTTTAAAGTTTCGAATTAATTTAGTATAAAGTCAAGTGGTCAAAATTAGAAGATTTCTAAATTAATTTTAATGCGGCCTACTACAGAATATGGTGATTGTACACGGATAATCACAAAGAGCTACACGGATTTCCTGCAGTGTAGGATATTAGGGTGTAGGAATGTCCCATCTTTTGCAAACGGATATTTATCCGTGTGCAATTACCAACAACCTAAACGGATTATTAATTAAAAGCCGTGTACAAATCCAACTAGAGCTACACGGTTTTTTAATAACATATCCGTGTAGGAATATCAACATACCTACACGGATTTCTAATTAAAAATCCGTGTAACTCTCGTCAAGAAAATGATGATAAAATAAACAAATTATCAACAACCTAAACGGATTATTAATTAAAAGCCGTGTACAAATCCAACTAGAGCTACACGGTTTTTTAATAACATATCCGTGTAGGAATATCAACATTCCTACACGGATTTCTAATTAAAAATCCGTGTAACTCTCGTCAAGAAAATGATGATAAAATAAACAAATTATCAACAACCTACACGGATTATTTATTAAAAGCCGTGTACAAATCCAACTAGAGCTACACGGTTTTTATTAAAAAACCGTGTAGGAATATCAACATTCCTACACGGTTTTTCAATTAGAAATCTGTGTAGGAATGTTGATATTTTATTAAAAAACCGTGTATCTCTAGTTGGATTTGTACACGGATTTTGTAATTAGAAAACCGTGTAGGAAACTTTCATACACGGTTTATTAATTAGAAAACCGTGTAGGAATGTAGGTTCATTTATTTAAAAATTTCTTGAAGAGATATACACGGATTTCGAATTAAAAATCCGTGTAGGATTTTATTTTTTTTATTTTTTAATTTTTTTTTGTTTTTGGCTAGCCTCCACTTTTGCTAGCCATTAAAATATGCAGCTTTTTTTTTCTAAAAACCAGATTACCAGAATGTAATTTCTTAATTGCACTAATTAATTAAACTATATATACACTAATCAATGAATTTATACAAATCCATATTGTTCATTACAAAATTCTTTATAAAAAAACCTTGCCCACATAGCTCTAATATCATCGATTTCCTCGGGGGAGTAAGCGTCCTCTGTCGATGAATACTACAATTACAAATAGGTGATTAGTAACGAGAAAATGCAGATGCAAGATTTATTATTGATATTATAAAACGAAAAATTAATATGAATTACATACCTCTTTTGGAAAATTGAATTGTATTGTTTTGATCCATTGAAGCATGTAAGACATCGTGTAATAACCGCACTCCCAACCCTCGTTCTGTCGCGGGCACTGAAAATTTACATTGATCGGCCTATATACGTTAGAATGACAATAATTGTTTGGACATGACATGAAATTAAAATAATTACAGAGGGCTCACATCTAACCACCCACAAATCAACTTATTCTTCACATCTTTTGCCTCGGTTTGTTGTCCTCCGCCTTTAACATATTTGTTAAAAGCCCTTACAAAATTAAGTGATTGTAATTAGCAATTTTGATACACAATTTAATTAGAATTGAAAAAAAATCAACCAAGTGGAAAATTATTCCTTACCGTTTAATAAGTTTGACGAGGTTTTTGGCCGTTGTTAGTGTGATATCTGTGGGCTTTGAAGAATCCATGCCATAGCACCGATTTGCAGTCGGGATGATGATGAGCAAACACCAGTGTTTGCTGTGGCATGAGAAATATAAACACAATTATAATCACATTTAATTCATTTTTGTAATTATTTAAATTAAAATATGAGTAATACATAATTTAAAAATTGAAGGTTATAATTAATTAACCTCTGGTGGTATGGCACGAGAATGAATTTATTGTCATTCGCGGCGCAATGGAACATCGCTTTGCACAGGTACTCGACAGTCTCCTTGGGAAATAATTCCACCATCGTGGCATTGATTTTGCCGGGATCCAGAAAAAAAGAGAAGTTCTTTTTTTTTTCAATCGGCCAAGATTCCATGGATCGGATCAGATACCTGAAAAATCATCATATTAAATTAGAACATATATTTCAGTGCTGCACATCTGATATAAATAGATTTGGGTACTTACATGGCGAAAATGGTGATGTGAGACACATCGAGCCATTTATCACTACCCGAGGCATGAAAAATATCCATGAAGTCCTTGGAAGATATCATCACAGAAGATGCTTCGTGCAGAAACGTCTCCTGAGGGATCTGGATCTCTATTTCCATTTTTGGGTCGGGTGCCGTGATCAATTTGTCATGGAGAAGACGACAATCACGGGGCAAAAGGCTGTATTCTTTTGCGGTGACCAGAGAGTGGTGTGATGATCCTGGCGCTACAGTCGACACGATCGCATCAGTCGCGACGATCGCATCAGACGCGACGTCCAGCACTCTCTCCGTGTGTACCGGTGACAAATGGCTCTCCTGATCAGCCTGTATCAAATTTTGGATCAATTTCAGCATTTCAAAAGAGCGGATTTGAATGTAACAAAAGATATTGATTGTTTAGATATTACCTCATCAAAAATGATCTGATTCTTGGGCCATGGGATAGTGGACATCCGGGCATCATCAATAGTGAGCATGGCATCGTTCGGGACAGGAAGAGGTGTGTGCGACCATTCCTTCATGACTAAGTCGACCTCCACGAAAGCATTATCGGGACTGAGCCGATCATGGTCCACATCTGTCGGTGTTGGACGTACTAGGCCCTTAGCAATAGTAATGGGCACAGCACCGACCCAAATAACCAGCTTGCATTTGGTAGCGCTCTGCAATTATCATGTAGTCATTTTAAGAGGAAATGTTACCTAACAACAAATAAAAAAGTAGCAATTAATTAATTGTGATTATGAACTAGTATTACCTTTATACTATCTAACGCGTCTCCCCAGGTCCCGGAAGCTTGACTGCTGCGCCGAAATCCCGGCGAAATAGGAGGTGGGTGCTCGTATTGCTGCCTAAACTGAGAGGATAAGCGTTCGTAGATTCTTGATTCCATCTCCGCCATCTGTTTGTCATGCTCCTGTTGCATTTGCTGGCGGAGCCGCTCCATCTTGACATCCTGCTTTTCACGCTTTCCTCGAGATTTTGATCCACCGAAGGCATCCTTGAAGCCCACGCGGACCCCCATACCCCTAACCCGACCCGGGTGCTCCGGATTCTCCAGCGTTTGAGACAATGTGTCATGCTGCCTGGAGACTGTACGGGCACCCGAATTGACCTCCTCCTCCACCTCCAACTGTTAAAAAAATTGAATAAAACAGAAGACTAATTAAATGGAGGCAGTTATAATTTTGTTTGAATGACGCAAGTTATAACAAGAATTAAGTACCATTTTCTGAGCCAAGGGCCGCAATTGTTCAGGCAGTTGAATCCTCCCGTCGGCTGTTATCTCAGATCTTGCCATGAACCAACCCGTCCCCCTAGGGTTGGTGATCTTTACAACCGGTGAGTCGGAATCTTTGTTTAACTCCAGTATCTTCTGAAATTCGGCCGACTTACCCTCGTACCCGCCTGACCCTAAATGGTGCGGGTACAAGTTCTTGGCAACAGTGCTCCTGCCCCTTTCACTTGCAGCCTTCATTAATCAAAGCCAATCAATTAGTGTAAGGCAGAAAAAGGATCAATCGACAAAAAACAGAGTTACAATTTTATAAATTTAGTTACCTGGAACTCGGGCGTTTGCTTAATCGCTACGAAGCCATCCCAGATCTCCTGGGTCAACCCGTCAAAGTGTCCGACCGGATTCTTCCCTTTGTTCATCCATTCGGTCACGAGTGTGCTCTTGTATTGCTTCCACCCATCGTTCATTATATTTAGAGTTTTTTTTTTATCGACATCATCTGTGATGTTCCATTGAGCCTGATTGACACAAAGCAAATGTCATTTTTCAGTAAGAAATATTTCAGTACAGCAAGTGAAAGGGTGACATTACCTTCAGTACAGCAACTGAAAATTAATTAACATATTTCAGTACAGCAACCCTAAATTTTTTCAGTACAGCAACTGAAAATTAATTAACATATTTCAGTTTGACGAGCCTAAATTTTTCAGTACAGCAATCAAAAGAAATATTGAAATGGTGACATTACCTTCACCATCTTCCACCATTCTTGTTTTGTCTCCTTGCTGAAGGCCTTCCAAGATTTTGCACGGATATCGGCCTTCCTCTTCGCGAAATGGCTGCACCAATTTGAGTAAGTCCCCTTGTTTGGCCCCGTCGGACACCCGTTCTTCTTGAAGGAGATTTGAAATATCCTTTTTTCTGACATGGTTTTGCACGTCGTCGGACCTCTCGTCCTTCTTTGTGATCCCGACTGGGCTACACCTTGCCCTTCTTCGACTTCGGGGTTCCCGAAATGCTCACCCGAATGTGACATGATTCCCGAAATGCCCAAATAAGGAGGAAATAGAGAGAGAATAGAGATTGTTTTTATTACCAAGAGAGGCCGACGAGAGAGGCGGCGTAGAGGGAGAGGCGGTGCAGAGGGAGGAGAAGCGGCGGATCAGTCCAGGTTTTTCAAAATCAGACAATTTGAGGGAAGCTAGAGTCGGGTACTTAGAAATATTTACAAAAAAGTATAGTATAGCAAGTGGGGAACTTTCCACACGGATATCTAATTAAATGTCCGTGTGCAAAGGGTATTCTACACGGATATTTACTTAAAAATCCGTGTAGGAATAGTAAGAGCAACACGGATTTTTAACTAAATATCCGTGTAGAATACCCTTAGCACACGGACATTATTTTATATATCCGTATAGCTCTAGACACTTTTATCACGGCTTTTTATTTAAATATCCGTCGGTGAAGAACAAATTTTTAGCGGGAGATGCCCGCCAGATAATTCATCTCTGTGAATTACAAAATAAATATCTAAAGAAATTCATCACTGTGAATTAAAAATATTACAAAATATTACATAAAAATCATAATTAAAAATACAAAATCATAATGGAAAATGCAAAATAACATTGTTACATAATTGAAAAATATTACATAAACAAAATATTACACAGTGCTCTTTTTCTTTCTTTTTCTCTTTTTTTTCACTTTTTGTACATCGGCCCATAGTCCTTCGTTGTGATCAGATCTGATGTAGTTCGCTTCTTCTTCACTTATTGGTACCTCGATTGGCACGTCGGTGCATAATGGAGGTATCTCGTCGAACTGGTCGTACTCTTCTTCGTCCACGACATTTTCAACCCCTAGAATCCTTCTTTTTCCTGATAGGACGATGCTCCACCTAGCATCACTCGGGTCAGTGACATAAAATACCTGTGTGGCTTGCTTGGCTAGTATGAACGGATCATCGACATACCCGACTTTGTTGAAATCAACGAGTGTGAACCCGTTGTTATCAACCTTGACACCCCGGTCTTCGACCCATTGACACCGAAACAAGGGAATGTTGAGGCGAGGACTGTAAATGAGCTCCCAAATTTCTTCAATAACACCGTAATATGACTTTGATGCTATTACAGCCCGGGCATCCCCGGATCTACTGAATTCTTCGGAGGCCGCCACCAACATCACCCCACTATTTTGCGTCGCACTCTTATCACTTTGTAATTTAGTGTAAAATGTATATCCATTAATCTCATATCCTTGGAGTGTTCTAACAACAACTTGGGGTCCTTCGCCCAGTAGCCTAACAATTTCATCTACGGGCGACCTTTCAGGGTGTTCCTTCACTCTTTCTTTAAGCCATCCTGTAAAAGAACGATTATGCTCGTTATTCAACCACTTCTGACTTCTCGTGTAGTTCAGTTGTCGAAGGATTGTCATGTGCTCATCCACGTAGGGAGCAACGTCTGCCATGTGCTGTAGTACAATAAAATGTGCCTTTTGTAGTTCATCTGTGTCAGCAAATACGGCTTTCGACCCAATTGTCCCTACTCCTTGGAGTCTTCCCTCGTACCGGGATTTTGGAACACCGATAGGAGACACACCGGTCAGGTAGTTAGTGCAGAACTCAACCGCCTCTTCTGTTGAATACCCTTCTACAATGCTACCTTCGGGCCGATGCCGGTTCCTTACGTATTTTTTCAAAATACCCATGTATCTCTCGAATGGATACATATACCGCAGGAATACAGGACCGCAGATCTTAATTTCCCTCACGAGGTGGACAACAAGGTGAACCATAACATCGAAAAAAGAGGGAGGAAAATACATCTCAAGATGGCAGAGAGTAACGACGACCTCCGCTTGCAAAGCGTCCAATTTGAGCGGGTCTATCACCTTGGAATTAATTGCATTGAAGAAAAAACAAAGCTTCGTAATGGTCTGCCGAACGGCCTTTGGTAAAATTCCCCGAATTGCGACAGGAATCATCTGTGTCATTAGAACATGACAGTCGTGGGATTTCATACCTTTCAATTTCATGTCCTTCATGGACACCAGCTTCTTAATATTCGAAGAATACCCTGACGGGACTTTAATACTGTGGAGGCATTGGCAAAAGCTTTTTTTCTCCTCCTTCGACATGGTGCACATTGCGGGGGGTAGGTATGCGCGCTTCCCTTTATCCTGCGGTGCAAGTTTTTGTCGTATTCCCATTTCCACCATGTCTTTTCGAGCGTTAATACCGTCTTTAGTCAGGCGAGGAATGTTCAATAAGGTGCCGATTAAACTGTCGCATACATTTTTTTCAACATGCATGACATCTAGGCAGTGTCGCACCTCTAAATATTCCCAGTACGGTAGATCCCAAAATATGGACTTCTTTTTCCAAATATTTTTGGGTGGTGCTTTGGCGCATTTTTCGAAAACAACATCAAGGTTCATAACCCGCTTGAAGACACCCTTCCCATCCAATGGACGACGTGCCACTCCGAGCTCATTTTTCCCATTGAATGTCTTCTTTCTCCGACGGTATGGATGATTAACGGGGAGAAACCTGCGATGCCCCATAAAAACATTCTTCTTACAATATTTCAACCTCAGCACCTGCGTGTCATCTTCACAGATAGGGCACGCTTTTGCTCCTTTCGTACTGTAACCCGACAAATTCCCGTATGCGGGAAAATCATTCACTGTGCAAAATACCATGGCCCGCAATTTGAAGACCTCTTTGCTATACGCATCCCATGCCCAGACACCAGGCCTCCATAATTTTTGGAGGTCCTCGATTAATGGTGCGAGATATACATCTATGTCATTTCCGGGTTGTCTCGGTCCTTGGATCAGTAATGACATCATAATGTACTTGCGTTTCATGCACAACCAAGGAGGAAGATTGTAGATGGATAAAAGAACTGGCCAAGTACTGTGCTGACTGCTCATACTTCCAAAGGGACTCATTCCATCTGTGCTCACCACAATCCTAAGGTTTCTCGGGTCGGAACCAAATTCTTTGAATTGTCTATCAATATTTCTCCATTGAGGAGAATCAGCCGGGTGTCTTAGTTTTCCGTCCTTTTTCCGCTCTTCTTCATGCCAGCGCAATAATTTCGCATCTTTGGAATTTGCAAATAACCGTTTAAACCTCGGTATTATCGGTAGATACCACAGCACCTTGGCCGGAGGCCGGTCCTTTTTTTCTTCATCGTTACAATCGTCAGTTTCCATGCCCTTACGCTTATAGCGTGAAACGCCGCATTTAGGACATACATGCATGGACTCGTACTCTTTACGGTACAATACACAGTCATTCGGACATGCATGTATTCGTTCAATCTTCAATCCCACTGGACAGATCAACTTCTTTGCCTGATATATTGTACACGGTAACTCGTTGTTATTCGGGAGCATTTCTCGTAAAAGTTGTAGCAAGGACGTGAAACTCTTATCGCTCCAACCACTGTCTGCTTTTAAGTTCAATAATTTCAACACAGCTGACAGTTTGGTAAATGCGGTACACCCGGGATACAACGGCTTTTTGGATTCATCAGACAAATACTGAAATTTATCATAATTTTCACCACCAATTTCACCTTCCACATCACGTAACATGTCCTCTAGGTTTTCAGTAAACTCGTGTTCTACGTTTTCATCAATATTCATTGTCATCTCATCATCGTCGCAGCATTCGACTTCAACATTATTCAAATTTTCGAAATTCGCATAATCATTGTTGCAATCAAATTCAAAATTATCATAAATTTGTGCATTCTCATTTATTTCATCACAAAATTTACCGGTACCACTACTTTCTCTAATTTTCTCACCATGCATGAACCAACATGTATATCTCTCCTTAAATCCCCGACAAATTAAATGAGTTCTAATTTCGTCCAAGTCCTCAAATCCTGTACAATTTTTACAATCCCTACAAGGACACAAAATATCGGCCTCCTTTTGCAAAACTCTGTAACTCTCAGCAAATTGTAGAAACTCTTCAATTCGGACCAAATATTCTTCACTGTCACGCCGCATTTTATACATCCAACTTCGATCCATCTGTAAATTAAATTAAAAAAAATGATTTCAATTAATCAGGCGTGATGGATGGTCGACATATGTATAACCTACCGAATTCTTGGCTTACAAAGGGCCGGTTTACAATCCTAACCCACTCCTTGAATATTGTGCCTCATATGTGAACACATGTTAGCGTGATTTAATTAGTATTTGAGAAAAATTCGGCAGCATTTCCCCTTAACTCCCCAAGTATGTGTACATACCACATACTCGTAGGAGCAATAAGGAGAAATACTGTCGAATTTTTCTCAAATACTAATTAAACCTGCTAACATGTGTTCACATCCTAAATGAGACACAATATTCAAAAGAGCAGTCCCAAACCGGGGACTATCCAAAATTAATCCCTATTGGATTAATTTTGAACGGGCATGGACCTACAAGCTTGTTAATAGGTCGGTTATTGGACAACAATACACTAATTATTTTACAACCATGCATGCATTAATCAAACCCTAAACCCTAAATAAGCAATAAAAAGTAATTAACAGAAAATTAAAGCAAGAAAAGAGAAGTATTACTAACCTTAACAAGAAAAAGAGGAGCAAATCACAACTAAAATCAGCAATCACAGATGCCTGCTGCGCAAAAATCAGATTCCAGCCAATCCAGAGGAGAGAGAGTGATCAAAACGGCGCTGGAAGATAAGTTTTTAAGTCAGCTGAACCCTAGATGACCTTTTCTACACGGATAATTAGTGATAAATCCGTTTTGCTCTCCCAACATATATCCACGGCTATTTAAATAAAAAACCGTGTCAGAATTACCCTTCCTACACGGATAATAAGTTAAATATCCGTGTAGCTCTATAACATTCATACACGGTTATTTAATTATACATCCGTGTAGGATTATAAATAGCTACACAGATATTTAACTTATTATCCGTGTAGGATTAACTTTTCGTCACGGATTTCTGCTCAAAATCCGTTATGAATCTGAAGGGTTTAGGGTTTAGGGTAGTCCAAACGTCGCGCGGGAGTTGAAACGCTCTCTTCTCCCTTAATTCTATTTAATCACCGCTGATTTTAGTGAAAAATCGCACTACACAGTACAAATCAGAAAAAAAAAAAACGAAATGGAGAGTCCTCCTAGTGTTAACCAGAATTTGCCCACAGTGCAAAATCCTCCATCTGAAAATCCTACTCCATCTGAAAATCCTCCATCATCTGAAAACCCCGGGGTAAATCCTACGTACGAAGACCCCCAAGATGATCCCAACTGGGCTCCCATAATTCCTCCACCGTTTCCTATTCCCTGTGGTTACCCTCCTCTCGTTGGTCCATCTGAAACCTTCAAGTTCTCTGATCCACATCCAGACATAGTTGAGTGGAGTGATTTAGCCCCGCCCCCCGTAATTGAATTAACATCATCCCCCGATGAATCTGATCACTACCAGTTCTCTGATGATGAGCCTTACGGTCCAGAAGGTCCTATGGATGACGAGGATGTTTGGTTATCTTTGAGAAGAAGCAAGATAATTTGGGACAATGTAAACAAGGATGGAGGCAAGAGAATCAACTACTTCCCTAAGAAAAAAAGGCGCGGCAATTAGTGGGAATTATGTTTAATTTGTATTTTGTTGGTTTTATATTTTGTGTTTTCATTTCAGTTATATCGAGCTAGTTTATTTTTTTTATTTCTGTGATGTATGGTGTAACACCGAACCAGTTTCTTACTAATGTTATTTTAATGTTTTCTTTTTCTGTGATGTATGGTTTTATATTTAAATTTCTGTTTATATTTATATTAATTTTTGAATAATCTAACTAATGTTATCTTTAAATATAAAAATAATAACAAAATATGAAATTGAAAAAAATAATTTGAAATTTTTTAACTACACAGATATTAACTTTCAAATCATATTTAATATAATAAAATATCAACATATATATTCAGAGAAGTTAGGTAAACTTCAAAAATTTTCGGACATGGAAGAATTTCAAAATCAGAGGAGGAAGAAGTGAATTGGGGACTTAAAAATTTTGGAAGACATAATCTGGTTTTCAACTGCTACAAGGATTCCTAAACGGATTTTTATTACAAATTCGTGTGCAGTAGGTATCCTACACGGATATTTAAGTACATATCCGTGTAGCTCTCCACTTTTCCTACACGGATATTTACGTAACTATCCGTGTAGAAAAGATGATATTTATTTCAAAGCATGCGCGCCCGCCCTATTTATTTCATGTATTCATCACTGTGAATTAGAAATATTAAATATTAACAAATTTAAAATTGAATATACATAAAATAAACACAGAAAAACGAAGAGTCGCCTTAAACCCTATATATCCTCGGAATCGGTTCCTCTTAAACCTATCTTTCTCTAAGTGAATTGGGGACTTAAAAATTTTGGAAGACAATCTGGTTTTCAACTGCTACAAGGATTCCTAAACGGATTTTTATTACAAATTCGTGTGCAATAGGTATCCTACACGGATATTTAAGTACATATGAAAGTTTACTTGTTTACATTTTTGTTCTTTTGTATTTATTTTTTGTATTAGTTGTACAATTTTAAATTTGTTAATATTTAATATTTCTAACACAGTGATGAATATTTTTATTTGTAAAATAGTGTACAAGAATGAATTGGTTCCTCTTAAACCTATCTTTCTATAAGTGAATTGGGGACTTAAAAAATTTTGGAAGACATAATCTGGTTTTGAACTGCTACAAGGATTCCTAAACGGATTTTTATTACAAATTCGTGTGCAATAGGTATCCTACACGGATATTTAATTACATATCCGTGTTGATCTCCTCTTTTACTAAATTATAAAGAAATTAATATTTACAAAGTTTATATCTAAATGAATACATTTCTTAATTTATAAGAATGAATATTTAAAGAGTTTCACAGCAATGAAAACATCTACATAAGTTCATTTTTATATTTAAATAATCAAAATATGAAATTGAAAGTATATTATATTTAAAAAAATAAAAATAGGGAATCCTACACGGATATTTAACTACATATCCGTGTAGGAATATGAATAATATAATAAAATATTTATATTATATCATATTTAATAAAATTTCACATCCGTCGGCTATCCTACACGGATATTTAACTTAATATCCGTGTAGGATGATGAATAATATAATAAAATATTTATATTACTTCATATTTAATAAAATATAGATTTTAATAATCTATATTTTGTATAATTTAATGCTTTCCATAAAAAAAGAACTTATCAAAATATTTATAATTCCTAAAAAGAACTTGTCAAAATATGACATAAAATGCAAAATGTAAAATTAATGCTCTCCACAAGAATTTTTTTTTGGTAATTTTTTTTGGTTTTGGCTAGTTTCCATCAAGTTATATATAAATCAGAATTTTTTCTTTGCCCAAAAACAGATTCCCCAAAACATAATATAACAATTAAAATTGATAATTACACTAATTAATTTATACAAATCCATATTGTTCTTTACAAGATTCCGAAATAAACCATCTTCCCCAAATCTCTCTCACTTGGTTGATTTGGTTGATTTGTAGGTCCTCATGTAGCAGTGTGCGGTTGCACCTGTGGGTTTAGGAAAATTCCGAAATAAACCATCTTTCTCCTACGTACCCACAAATGCAATCGCACGCTGATACAGAAGGACCTCAACTCATATGTGCCTCGTAGAGAGAGTGATCAAAACGGCGCTGGAAGAGAAACTTTGAATTTCAGATGAATTTTTCCTCCGTGATTTTACTCCGAGATGGAGGATTCAGTGTCATTTCCTCCACCTCCAATAGGGAGGAAAGACTTTGAATCCTCCATCTCCGAGTAAAATCAACGGAGGAAAAACTTTCCTAAACTCAGCAAATCCGTGTAGAGAGAGTGATCTTTCCTAAACTCATATGTGCCTCGTAGAGAGAGTGATCAAAACGGCGCTGGAAGAGAAGCTTTTTATTTCAGCTGAAACCCTAGATGACCTTCCTACACGGATATTTATCTATTAATCCGTGTAACTCTATCGACATATATACACAGCTATTTAAATAAAAATACGTGTACAAATAACTCTCCTAACACGGATATTTAAATAAATATCCGTGTAGCTCGCTCACAATCCTACACGGATATTTAACTAAATATCCGTGGAGGAAATGTAAACTTCAAACGGCTTTTTTGAAACACTGTTTTTCAATGAAATATCCGTATGAGATTCTTAGAGATATCATTGATCATTGGAAAAATCCTATTTGGTACACGGTTTTACATAAAATAGAGAAAATCCGTGTATAACCACAGTGTAGGAAGCGCCATTCTGTAGTAGTATGCGTTCATTTTTTGGAAGCCTTTTGACCACTTGACTTTATACTAAATTAGTTTGGAACTTTAAAATTTTCACATATAGACACATCACTCGTAAGGTAGAAGGATTTCAACTGTTTAGATTCATCGTTCGAAGTTAATCCAATATATTTTAGAGTTAAGAGTACAAAGGGACTTGGTATTCCTAGGAGCACCCTAGTTTTACTCTTGTAAATTAAGATAAAATTAATTATCCAATAAAGCTCTAATAACCTTTTCTAATTTTTCAAATGTCATGTTTGGTTGTAACTTCAATTTCAGAATGATAAGTTGCTTATTTCATCTTACTGCACCTATTTTACGTCTCGTTTTATAGCTTAAGTAATGACTTAAATTAATCCACAACAAGAAGTAAGCTGTTAAGAAATGAATATTTTCTTATGACAGTGTACTCTACGTGCAAAGTAATTAGTTAATCCGATTAAATAGATAGAGTAACTTTATTCAGATTAACCCAATCTAACTTAGAACCCTAAAAAAAAAAAAAAAATGCTGCCTATGACAGTTTAGAATTCCATTTAGAAAATTAAAGTATTGCCAATTAAAGATTATTGAATTAGCCGAAAGCCTAGTCTATAATTAATTACCTATAATATGTGTGAACTCCATCTCGACTGTAATTTCAATATTATTTCACTTCGAATATGTCTTCATGTGCACTGGAAATTATATTGGACCGGGCAATATAAATATGATTTAATAATTCCCGCTGACTGCTACATGTATGTAGCTTTCAATATTGGTTGGATTGATCGAGAATTTCTTATTAATTGCCCAAGGACCTTACAACTAAGTCTTCTTGAACAAAAAAAATTAGATTGGAAGAACTGAAACTAGGGGTGTCAATGGGTACGATACGGGTATTTTGGAAGCATTTTCATATCCATACCCACTAAGAATTGACCCCATACCCTACCCTTACCCGTTAAGAATTTGTCTTACCCTACCCTATCAGTACCCGTTAAAATTAGTGGGTAACGAAACGGTAGCGGGTGAATAGCGAATAATACTAATATAATTATTTTATTATTTTTACAAATATAATATTGAAACTCATCATGTCATACATATGCAATCACAATTACTAATATAAAAATCAAAATACAAATATGCAATCAATTTTAACTAATAATTTCTTTTATAAATAAAAAATAAAACAGACAAATATCTCTTCTAACAAATTCAAAATTCAATTTGTTAACTAAATAATAAAACATTCAAATAAAAAAGTAATATGTTTAATATAATATTCTTCTTGCAACAAAACGAATATATTTTTTTCATGGATTAACGTTGATATAGTGATATGAGAAACATAAAATTGAATAAATTGAATATAATATTTATATATCTATATGTAATTTATTTTATATAATTACCCGTTACCTAATGGGTACGAAATATCCTTTACCCCTACCCATACCCATTTAGCTAACGAAAAAAAATCCTTACCCATACTCATACCCATACCCAATAAGCTAACGAAAAAAAAAACCTTACCCATACCCGTCTTATCGAATACGATACGGATAGGATAAATGGGTAAACGGTTTTCATTGACACCCCTAACTGAAACGTTAAATGCAAACATTTAATATTTTATAAAGGGGAGTACTGTAACCTATAAAAACTTTTTAAATATAAAATTCAACTAAATTTAAAATATGCATGATTAAAATAGTTTAATATGCATATATATCTTCATTAAATCCGCTCCAGATTATATGGGTCAAGAACGTTTTCCAACAGATGCTCTACAAAAATTGGTTTAATTTTTTTTTTGGTGTGTGGGTGCGCGTGCGGGTGGGGGGATTTTCGAAAAAATTAAATATTATATATTTTTCTCTCTAAGGTTTATAATATCATATTTTATCCCCTTTATAAAATATTAAATGTTTGTTTGTATTCAAGTGTTATTAGAATTCTTCTTTGTGATTGTGAAGACTTGAGTGTATATCTCAATACCACGCATTTTGCATTTAATATATATTTCAGTGCCTTCAATCTAAATTTTCCAATTCAACCCCTTGAGTATAACTATAACACGAATTGAAATGATGTTTCAAATGACAATTTGGAGGATCGTGATATATATTTCTGTATGGCAAGAAGAATCAGTTGTTCAATTCTTGGTCAATTAATAAGAAATTCTCAATACAGCCAATATCGAAAGCTACTCCTAGCATGTAGTGGTTGGTGTGGATTATTAAATCATATTTATCTTTCCCGGTCCAACATTATTTCAAGTGCAAATTGCTTTCATCTCCCATTTTCACTGTACAAGATTATTGTTTTGCAATGCATTTCTAAAAGATACATTTAAAAAATATCCAAAACAATGAATACAAATAAATAATTTACAAAAATTCGTATTTAGATTGATCAAATTTACAAAAATATTTGTAAATTAAATCTAAAAATTAACCATGATACAGAAAAAATAATTTTCTAATTTCAAATTATGCATTTTTTCTAAAATATGAAATTAATTTTCGGAACAATTTGTGTTATTTATTAAAATCAGAATATATGCTATAAAAGCTTTGATACCAATGTTAATTAATTAACGGATAGAACTTACAAATTACTCCGTTAATCTTCATGCAGAAGCAGATCTTGCGAGCGTAGAAGTATCACTGGTTCTGCAAGGAATCACAAGTCGAAGCCGGAAGCCCTGCGTTTTCCACAACCTAAGACCTTCGCCTTAATAGAGTGCTTCTTGGTGCTCTCTATCTTTTCTCTCTATTTTGGCAGTCATTATTCATATGTTTTTTCTTCTAATAGAAGAGAGATAAGGATAGAGTTTATATAAAAATCAATGCATCTCTTCATGAAGGGTCTACACCCTTTTATAACGGGTCAGATTTTGGATTCGGATTTCTCATAACGGGCGTACCAATTAATAAATCCAACAGAACACATATTTAAAGTGAAATAATATTAAAATTCCAGCCGAGAAGGAGATGGGAGTTGATACATATTATAGATATTTATAGAGTAGTCATCCGGCTAATTCATGAATAATCTTTGACAATAACTAATTATGTTTCTAAATAGAATTCTAAATTGCCATAGGCAGCAATTTTCTTTTGAGGCTTTCAAGTCAAAGTGTACTTTTTTGTTTAAATTAATCAAGAAATTAAATATTTAACAGACTAGATATAGAAGAAACACAATGCAATTGTTAAGAATATGATAAATACACAATGATTGGTAAAAAGTAATAACCCCCTCAAACTATTGTCAAGGATCGATTTTTAGGAGTTAGGTTAAATTATTGTCAAGGAATCACTATCCAGAAAAATATTGCATTCTAATTTGCCTCAAACTGAAGAGCTAGGTAATTTAACGAGTTGGTCTGAACAAATTTGTGGTAAATTCCTTGACAATAATTTAACCTGACTCCTAAAAATCGATCCTTGACAATTTTAGAATATGATAAATACACAAATGAATGGTAATTTGCCGAAAATACACAATTTTTATACTTTTTTTATTAAAAATTAAATGAAAAATATATACAGTTTTGATTATATTTTTAAGTTAAATACATAAATACATATCTCAAAATATAGAAATACAGAAATACGTATCTCAAAATTATATTTTTAAGTTAATTTTTAATAAAAAAAAAGTATAAAAATTGTGTATTTGTGATAAATTTAAGAATTAACTAAGTTTAGAGTTGCATTTTTCAGATTTGAAAATTTTGGAGTGACAAATAACCAATTTTCCCAAAATTTTGTATGCCAATTATTATGAACGAGACAAACCAGTGATGCATATTTCGAAAGTCAAAATTTGAAGCCCAAGCAATGATAGATAAGTTCTGTATTTATAAAGCAACTTGCGCGCCGCCCAGTCTTTTTCCTATATATGCATGAATATATGCCTCTCTAGATTCACACAACCCAACTATCCAAACCCAGAGAAACACACACAACACACTAAAGTAGCAAAGAATGAATAATCAAACCGCTCCACCTCCAGCGGAGCTTTCCAATGGGTATAGTGACGAAGCTCGTAAGATACTGGCAGCAAGCTTCACTTGCATAACGGCACTTATTTTGTTTGTGAATTACTTCATCGCTGTTACAAGGTTCCGGCTGTGGCACAAAAACTGGATTCTAGAGAAGTTAATACAGCTGGTAGATCATCCACTCACCTGGTTGGTCAGTATTTGTGCAAGTCAATTATCAACAGCCCCATACAACAACGACCTATACTTGATCTGGTTGGTGGTACTTACCATCGCGTATGATAATGTCATCACCATTTCGACTGCCTCTTCTCCGGGCGCAGTCTGGCTCTTACGGGAGTCTGTCCCCTTGTTTAACGCTATTTATGCCGGTGTTTTCATAAATAGAAACAATGAAGACACAGGATACCGCAACCCGCTTTTGATTCTTTGGTCATTTTTACTTGTCAAGTTCTCACTTCGGCTTGTATCTCATAAGGTAGTGAAGAGAGTTTATGGTCTCAATAATTCAAAACTGGTAGCTGATTATATGAAGATTGAGCATGAACTACTTAAACCCAAAGAAGAAATAGATCCTACAAGCATGAGAGGCTACAAATACCTTGTGATGGGTGAAGGGCAAATGAAGGCAAAAATTGAAGGCCCCGATTACGGGGCAAATGTCGAGCTGCCAGAAGGTGTTGTCACATTGGAGAAGGTTTGGAGCTGCAATGAGCGGCTTCTAGACCCCTCGATCGACACAGACAATAGGCTAAAGGATGTATGCCTGTCGTTTGCCTTTTTCAAGTTGCTCAAAAGACAGTATTTTAATTATCCGGCGGCAGAAGCTAAACAAGAGAAGACAAGGCGACTTGTATTTGATGGGCTTCTCTCTGGCGATAATGATGATAGGGTTTATAGGGTAATTGGAATGGAGATTGGTTTTCTCCGTGATTTATTTTATACAAGGTATCCTGTTATATTTGCAATTGGCTTACCAATAATACATATGATTTTACTAACTGGGATGTTTGGAGTATCTCTGTGGATTTCATATAAAGCATTCCTGAGGCATGATGATCCTGAAGCCGTCTACCTAAGGAGCAAGAACAACCGCCACAACATTGATTATACAATAACAAACATTATCCTCATCATGATCACAGTCATGGAGGCATTGGAAACTCTGTCGTACGTATTTTCTGATTGGGCAAAAGTCATACTGATTTGTCGACATGTAAAAAGTCGGATGCTGCATCCTCAATCCTTTTATTATAAGGTGCTGTACCTACCTACCAATCTATCTATCTATCTATCTTTCTATCTGCATATTTTAATAACTTGATCAGTTAGCAACAAAATTAATTATGTGCCTTTTATACTTTCTAATATTGCCATAGGTATTAGCTCTTCCTTGCAAATGGAAGTCCCCGCGATCTCTAAACAATAGAATCGGACAATACTCTTTACTGAAAAATTACAACAGATACCATGGCCTGTCATGTGTAAGCTCTTCGAATTGGGGGTCACCAGGCAAAGTAGCTCCAAGAGGGATGAAAGAAGATAAAGCAGTTGAATTGTCCCCAGATGTGAAGAGAGAAATCCTCGGCTCTCTTCGATTACTAAACGGTTATCCGACGAATGGAGTTGCTTCGTTACAGAGGAACAGTTATAACAATCTAGCATGGACATGCACTCTCAAAACAGAATTCCATACCCTAATAGTATGGCACATAGCTACCAGCTTATGTGATATCCATCCAGTGAAAGATGGAGGAAACATCGAATCAATAGAACCTCACCACTCAGTTGCCAACCACTTGTCAAAGTACTGTGCTTACTTAATGGTTTTTCTTCCCAACTTGCTACCAGAAAGTATTTTCTCGCTAAAACTATTTTTTCGGACAATTCTCTCGGAGACCAAAGAGTTCTTCCATGAAGCAAAAAGTTTCGAAGATAAGTATAAATTGATGATGAATGTGGAAGATAGTGGCAACAGAGTGATAAATAAGGCTGTGAAGCTGGGAAGGGAATTAATGCAGATATCGGACGATGCCCATCGCTGGAAGATTATGGCAGATTTTTGGTCGGAGTTCATCGTCTTTCTTGCTCCATCTGGAAAAGCTGCAGAGCATTTGAGGTTGCTTGAATCAGGTGGAGAGTTCATCACACATTTATGGGCTCTTTTATACCATGCAGGAATTATTGATCCTAATAGTACCATTCCTTGATGTTTGTAAATTTATGGCTTGTGAGATCTTGTTTTCTTATGAATGTTTTAATTTGCGTTGGAGTACTGAATTATATTTTCTCCGCAATGAAGTTTTATTTATTTTTTTGTTTTAATTGTGTGTGGTTAGTTTCATATTTTAATGTGGTGTGATGCTTTTAATCTGATGTAATATATATTTTGTATAATATGCATTGTTGGATGACTTGTGGTTTATTGCAATGATTTGATGCTAGTATACTTTATTTTTTCTTCGAGTTCAAGTCAAATGCTGTGTTTTAGTATATGAATGTATTACAGTAGCACATTAGCACTGGATAACAGGCCCAATGAATTTTATTGGTACACTGCTGTCATCCAATTGGCACCGTAGGTATGCATTGCATAAGCTAGCGACAGCAATTAAAACTATATATTACTAATCGAATTAATTTATTGGATTCTACTAGCTGTTCTATTTTATAAAAAAATAAATAAAGATTCTCTGTTGTATATATAACTAAAACACTATGAAAGCAGTTATTTTAAATATCATACATGGATAATTCTAGTTCAACTTTATTGGGCTAATTACACGTACAAACCGATATGAATGTGGCCATTCTAGCCCAACTATATTGGGCTTGAAATAGAAGCCCATAAACCAACCATCCTTCTTCCCTGATGTCACTTCCCCTGTCACTTCCCCACATGTTGAGGAATTCGCATCCTCTGAGATATCTCAAACTTTGCGTGACTTATTTTTTTACAAGTCCATAAACTAGAGGGCCGATTCAACTGATTTAATTGCTTGACTCGGCCGAACCAATCCGGTCTCTTTTTTTTTTTTCCTAAAAAATAACAAGCAACTTAACTTGGACCAAAATCGGCTCGCCGTCAACCAACTCGATCCGGTTTGACTTGGTCAATTTTACACATCAAGATTTGCACAAGGACCAGACCATCTCGTGCACTGTAATTAGTAATTCCTGCCCTGTCATTAATAAGCCTAACAGCCATCGTGCACTGCTCTATAAGGTGCCACTAGCAGAACTAATATTATCAAAATCAGACTAGGCATCAATTCCGGATCAACAGTTCACTTATTGAATCGGCGAATCAACTAATTCAACTACTATTTATTTTTTATAAAATTACAACTTATAACGCTCAACAAGTTAATTTTTCGTCTAAAATTTTTGTACAAAAATGAATGTTATATTTTACAACATAATCATCCAAGTTCACAAAGTCTGCATAAAGATTCTCATAATGACAATAGAATGTACCAGCGCACGTCAGTTACATCAGAGTCTCAGAGATAATTAACAATATATATAATACCAAAATATATTTTGAAAGTCAAACCTGAACTATTCTTCCTTGCCGTTTACCAAGCTCTAAACCAGAATATTGCTGGTTCATTGCTTCGGACATCAATTTATAGGGAACTTTGACCTTTTACCTCTTATACGGTTTCAGCATATGATTTAAAAAGGACAAAATAAATAATGCAAGAAAACTACATTGACAAATAAATCAATTAAAAGCTTTCATATTTGACAACCACCAAGCATTCATATTTGATACAAGAGATCAGAAACAGAGAGAACTGGAGAATGGCCTCAAAATATATACTACTTCTTACCGGTATAACAGCACTTGCCATGCTCGTGCTGCTCATGCATTCTTCTGTAATGGTTACTGGTATTACCGCACTTTCATTTATAATTTTTATTTTTTTATTATGAAGAAAGTCAATTCAAAATTCTCTATATGATGCACCGCCTTTGGCCAAAAAAAGAAAAAAAAAAAATCAATGTGGGAAATTATAGTTTAACAATTGTCCCAAATTGTGTTTCATTAATGTAGTGCTTCGCAATTTAGAATTTTCAAACCTAATTCTGATGGTAGTATTCTACTTTGAGCCAGATTAAAGATAAATTCATTAGCATTGTAGCTGTAGTATTTTAATATATTGGCAATATTACCTGCCCATATCTATCAGAAATATGTATATATATATGTTCTCTAGATATTACCAACATAACTTGTAATTTTAATATATTTTCTAGCTACCGTATTTAGACATATGCTATCCAAGCCATAGCTGGATCATTAACTACTGGACCGATCAGCGCATATTGAAGGATTTATCTTTAAAATAAAATGTTTCTTATATTAAAGTGAATTGATTCTTATTTTAACACTATTGTTATCTTTCTGATAGGACAAACTATATTATTTACTGTCACTTTCAATGTGACCAAAGAACCAGGCAGTTATAACAACTTCATTAGGGATCTTCGCCTACGCTTGCCAAGCGGTACATATGCAGGTGGAGTGCCGATGCTCAACCCAGAGAAAAATGGTCGTAACCAATATTTCCACATCGTTTTAATGTCCAGTAACAATCAGATCACAATTCGCATCCGGAACGGCGACCTCTACCTAGTTGCTTTTCAAGTAGCCAATGGTCAGTGGTATGAATTCCATCCTGAACAGAACAACCCTCGATTGTTCCCTCATATGGTCTTGCTCCCTTACACTGCTCGCTATCCAATTGATGGATCTCTCGCACAAATGAATGTAGGTCGAAATCAACTTGCCAGTGCAATAAACTCACTTGTCATATACAGCCCCAACATGGAATTTAACAACAGCCAACGATTGCTGATGAGTCTAATGGTATTGCTGCCTCTATTCACAGAAGTACAAAATTTTGTTTATGAACGAATGCACAATCCTAAAATAGTAAACTTCCAATTTGGCACCAGGATTGTTAACGTAGTCCACAATTGGGGATTGCTCTCTATGCATATGTGGCGATCTGACCTTTTTGGAAGATTCTGTGTGTTAGCTAATCTTACGATAAGCAGTGCACCAGATGCTGCAAGCTTGCTAGGTCTTGAGCTTTCAAGTAGTAACACACCAATTACACTTCAATTTAGCACCAATATGGTACACGATGTGACCTCCAAAGGTCGGCAACTGGTTGAAATATTCTGGGTGCAAATCCTAAATATTGACAACGAGAATACCGGTCATCTTTACAGTAAAATCCAGGTTATTGATGGGCTGGCCACCACCCAGTACATCTTCGATCGCAGTAAGGGGAACTACCTGAAAATCCAACCGATGGTGAGGCTATGTGTTATTTTATTTTATGTTTTCATATTCTTGATAAAAATATAATTTTAATACATATTTATCAGAAGAAATGTTAGTACCTCATCTAGAAAAAAAAGTATAGCAACGCTCGGAGAAAGGTTATTTTCAATGTGGAGCCTAGCTATTTCATTTACCATTTAAGGAATTGAAATGAGTTATTAACCTAATTAATATTTAATTCATCTCGTAGGATTACGTTCCGCTTACAGGACCAACAAGAGCAATCTCAGCATTTGATAGCTTTTATATTGATGTTTCTCTCATGGACTATGATAGATTATCTTGGGACGACGAGGTGAGCAGAGGGCAGATAACATGGAACTATTTGGCTGCAAATGTATACGATCAACTCTTATGGGAGGAAGTTAAGGGCAAATATGGCTCAATAGCTATAAGCTATGCCGTTTATAGCAATGCGGTGACAGCGACTGTGCAGGTTAAACTCATCAATGGGGATAATGAAAACCCCGCAAGCATCAGCGGAGTTATTAGTGCCTCCAACACGCTTTCCAGTGGATTCATTGAACTTTTCAACACAAAATATGGACATTTTGTAGATGTCAAGCCTCTTGAAGTGATTCCTTTGTTAAGATCTGTTGTGGTTGTTCCTCTCACTTCTTCAATCAAAGTTTTTGCTAATCTATGGCACCATGAGTGGCTTTCTATATATACTGTCGACCCAATTGCACAAGGATCAATAACCTTTGAGGCAGCTACCTCTTTCTGCAACGCTGGTAGAATTAGTGGCAGGTACGGTGAGGTCGAGGTAATGGTAACTTGGTCATCCAGTTCGGACTGAAAATCTCTTTCAAGCTAAGTGCATAATGCAAGCGTCACTAGTCACGTATGACGAGTACGTAGTACTATATATGTTTTCATGTTATCTCTTAATGATGCTTAATGTCATAATATCTCATTTATGTTTTGAAAATCTAAGATGTAAAATTATTATGTGCATTGGTTTCCTTATCCATAAAAAACCTATTATGTTCTGTATAGAAATTACACAAATGAGTAGTTCAACAATCATTTAGTTACAAAGTTTGATTTCCTTGACAGAAAAGTAGTGAACTGATCATCTTAATTTCTTTGTCCCTTGTTCTATACTTCGAACTGTTAGAAAAAATGCATAAACAAATTACTCACAAAGAGAGTAATTACTTTGACCAAGCTTGAAAGAGGAGAGCACAATTGGCTAAGAAAAAATTCTAGGACTGTTGGTTACCTAAAGGTCAAGAGTTCGATTACCCCTCACGACTTTGCATTTTTTGTGAAAGTTCATGATGCCAGGTGAATCGTTGCAACATATTTGGGAGAAATCGAGAGATAATGCTGCTATTTTGAGTAACATGACAAGAAAGAAATGGGCCGGCTACGTGGTTCCTTTGCACGATGTGATTTGTGTTGAGGCAAAGAAATGAGAAATTTTTCTGAGGTTCAATGCTACCGGTAGAATACTAGGGAAAAAAATTAAGGAGGGGAATTTGAGGATTAGGTTTTGTAGAAGGCAATCAAGTGATACAAACGAGATTAAGACATGGAGAAGGCTGAAGCTCAAATAATCGGGTTCTTACACATGTATAATGTGTATGTGTTGTTAAAAATAAATAAGTGTAGTGTCATGTTATAATAATAGAATTAAATTAAATTAAGTTTATTTGATGAGTTTGATGAGTTAAATAAATTATTATTAATAAATTTTAAATATATACGATTAACTGACCGTATAATTATGATTAATCGACCCCATGCCGACTAATCACTTGCATTACCCCGTCTGTTCCACTAGCATAAACTGTTATTTACGACACTGATATGAATCTATAATCTCTTAAGTACCGGACTAAGTACAATAAGTGTTGGCAGACTTTCAACCGAACTATTAGAATTCAGTGTCTATATCTATATAGATATGTTTTGAGATTTGTGTCACAATAAAACTAACGACTAAGATCTCATTTTTTTCAATCCGGTGATGCACTGGATCTGAATTCATTGGGCCAAAAATTTTATTTCTACCATATTAAAAAAACTAATAAACCAAAAAATCATATTTTTGGGGAATTTCTAAATGTGCCATGTTTGCGCATGAAATCTGCAAACCAAATTAGGCGAGTCCGCAGTTCAAAGTTTGCACTTTTACATATTCAATCTTTATATTTCTAAGTTTTACAAATTAGTCTGAATACTAATAAGAATATCATAATTATTATTAGGTATTTAATTCTCTATTGTATCTATTAATTTATCTAGCTTTCAATGGGCAGACTTGCCCAATTTTGTCCGCAGATTTGATGGCGGATATGGCACATTTAGAAATTCTCAGAAAAAAAATAATTTTTTGGTTCCTTTTTTTAATATTGTTGAAATAAAAATTTCGGTTCATTGGGTATCGCAGTGTTTACTACTCTATAGACATTGGCGAGGCTACCATACAACAGGGGTAGGCAAATGTCTACCCCTGGAATTTTTTTGTTATATTAGATTCTTTTTTGGCTCTCTACCTTTAAAAAATAAATTTGTCTACCTCTAACTCAGAGTCCAGCCCTGCCCAGAGGAAAATCAATAAAAAAAAAAAACCTCCATGGGCCACCTCAACACAGAAAAGATGCTGAGATGTCTGTGCGCGATTTTGAATCATACAGCTTGACGTTAACCCGAACCGTTAATTTACATACTAAGAAAAAATGACAAAGAAATACATCAATTACTTTGAATCATACAGCTTGACGCTAATCCGAACCGTTAATTTATTCGAATCCGAACCCGTTAATTTTATTCGAACCCGAATTCGATTTTTACCTACCCTCAACTCAAATCCTAACCTCGTCACTGTCAATAGAGGGGTCAATTGAGCGGTCAAGTCAAATTAATTTTGAATCATTTTGAATTTTATTAAATTCAATGGATTCAAATCGTGCGCTGGCTGATGAAATTGACGCTGAATCCACCCTCCTAAAAACCGATTCTAATAAGTGGACCATTTACAAAGTTAAATTTAAAAAAGTCGCATCGTTCTCATAAATTATCGGGACAGAGCATGAACATTGTAATTCACAGCATCCAAGCTATCAGTTTTTCTTTTTTAACATGGAATCTGTTGCTTACAGCGTCCCATTCTTTTTCTAAATGCAAACTTGACTAGTTCAGTCGTCGTTATAAAATATAAACAAATATAAATAATTATTTTGATATTAGACATTTTTTGCAAATTAAAAATAATATTATTTATCAAAATGTTATTATAATTTGCAGGAATAATTATTTTCAAATCAAAATATTATATGCAAATTATTTGTAAATGACATTCATGAGAAATTTTCTAATAATTATCGCGAATAACAAATTTTATTTTCACTACACTTAAACATTTTAGGCAAGTAATGCAAGTTTAAGAAGGGAAATATGCATTTCCAAATTTTATTGTAGTGAAAATAAATATAAATTGTGGAGAAGCAAATTATTATCTTATATAATATTTTATTTATGAACGCGTTTAATTGATCTTATAATCATAGACATGGGATTGATTTTACAAACTTAATTAGCTCATGAAGCCGAACTGATTGATCAAATCAAAAATACTTTACTATCTGCAAGATAAAAAGTGACTATTCACTAGACTACACTGACATAAATTATTATTTTTAAGCGTATTAGTATTACCGACAGAAATATCCGTGAAAATACTGTTAGTAAAAAATATTTTTACCCTTAAATAGTGACACATGAGTTACCGAGTCAAACTAATGTTATAAGTTTGACCCAATTTCATTAATTTGATTGCTTACATCCTTAATCTATCTGGCATGGTAATTCCGATTTATATTGTACTTTTTCTAATCTTTTTCATATTACTATTGATCTTTCTATTATTGTCTATGAAGTCTTCTCTCATTTTTCATTTAGTTTGTAATTTAATAGACAATTCATGGTAATTATTCTTCATGAGTGGCACCAACTTTTAGGATTTTTTCTTCTCATTCTTTAGATTCTATTCAGCTGGATAGTATTTATTGGCGATAGACTTCAACGGATTTTTTTACTGTTAATTCTCTTTATAAATGACTTATATCTAGTGGTATTTCCAACAATATCTACCATAACCTGTGGAAGGCAAAAATTCCTGTTAAGATCAAAGTTTTTTTATGGTTACTTCTCCAGGACAATATTCTTACTAAATGTAATTTACGTACTCGAGAGTGGCATGGTAATTTAGATTGTGTATTTTGTGGTGCTCCTAAGACTGTTGACCACCTTTTTGTTACTTGTCCGTTTATTTCTACCTTGTGGTCTTGGATTGATAATCATAACAATTTTGTTTTTAACTGCACCCAGGTTTCTGAACTTTGGCATTTTCAATATTGGATTTCTTTAAAACATTCACTTTTGGTTGAGTTAATTATGGCAGCAATTTTATGGATCGTTTGGTTGACCAGGAATAAGATTTGTTTTCAAAATGTACCAATACCGTCTATTAGTTTTATAGCATCTTCTATAATTGCTTTAACTTCTTACTGGTGTAAGGCTCGCTTAGACAACTCATACTTTAAATTATCATTGATTTTACCTTTCGAAGTTTCTCCTTTAACTTAATTAGGCCCCTTAATAGTTCTCTCGGATTGGGATTCACAGGTCAGCGTGGATTCCAGCGGGGTCCCTACTCTTGGGTTCGCCAGGTCTGATGATAGAGAGATACATGAGGCCATCGATGAGGCAGCTGGATTGTTGTCTCCTGATTGGTCTCTAATTGATACTGGATCCTCTTCTTCCCCTAGTTACCTTGTTATTAGTGATTGATATTAATGGATTTTATTTGTTACCTTGTTATCTTGTTTTGTGGATTTTGTGCTTGTTAGATGGATGTTGTTCCATTAGGTTAGAATAAGTGGATATTAGATATTATATACAGTTTTGTATAAACATTGTTTCTTAATGAAACAGGTGGATTTCCACTTTGGCAAAAAAAAAAAATACATCCTTAATCTATCCTTCCCCAAAAGTGTTTGCGGGTATTGCAATATCAACTTATTTTCCACCATTAATATTAGGTCCTTAATTTGTTTTGGCCTCTCTTTACTTTATCATGCATTAGTTCTATAGCATCTTCTATAATTGTTTTCAAAATGTACATCCTTAATCTATTCCCTCCAAGATTTGTTTTCAAAATGTACCAATACCGTCTATTAGTTCTATAGCATCTTCTATAATTGTTTTAACTTCTTACTGGTGTAAGGCTCGCTTAAACAACTCATACTTTAAATTATCATTGATTTTACCTTTCAATGTTTCTTCTTTAACTCAATTAGGCCCCTTGATAGTTCTCTCGAATTGGAATTCACAGGTCAGCGTGGATTCCGGCGGGGTCCCTACTCTTGGGTTCGCCAGGTCTGATGATAGAGAGATACATGAGGCCATCGACGAGGCAGCTGGATTGTTGTCTCCTGATTGGTCTCTAATTGATACTGGATCCTCTTCTTCCCCTAGTTACCTTGTTATTAGTGATTGATATTAATGGATTTTATTTGTTATCTTGTTATCTTGTTTTGTGGATTTTGTGCTTGTTAGATGGATGTTGTTCCATTATGTTAGAATAAGTGGATATTAGATACTATATACAGTTTTGTATAAATATTGTTTCTTAATGAAACATGTGGATTTCCACTTTGGCAAAAAAAAAAAAAATACATCCTTAATCTATCCTTCCCCAAAAGTGTTTGCGGGTATTGCAATATCAACTTATTTTCCACCATTAATATTAGGTCCTTAATTTGTTTTGGCCTCTCTTTACTTTATCATACATTAGTTCTATAGCATCTTCTATAATTGCTTTAACTTTTTACTGGTGTAAGGCTCGCTTAGACAACTCATACTTTAAATTATCATTGATTTTACCTTTCGATGTTTCTTCTTTAACTCAATTAGGCCCCTTGATAGTTCTCTCGAATTGGAATTCACAGGTCAGCGTGGATTTCGGCGGGGTCCCTACTCTTGGGTTCGCCAGGTCTGATAATAGAGAGATACATGAGGCTATCGATGAGGCAACTGGATTGTTGTCTCCTGATTGGTCTCTAATTGATACTGGATCCTCTTCTTCCTCTAGTTACCTTGTTATTAGTGATTGATATTAATGGATTTTATTTGTTATCTTGTTATCTTATTTTGTGGATTTTGTGCTTGTTAGATAGATGTTGTTCCATTAGGTTAGAATAAGTGGATATTAGATATTATATACAGTTTTGTATAAACATTGTTTCTTAATGAAACAGGTGGATTTCCACTTTGGCAAAAAAAAAAAAAAAATACATCCTTAATCTATCCTTCCCCAAAAGTGTTTGCGGGTATTGCAATATCAACTTATTTTCCACTAATATTCATTAATATTAGGTCCTTAATTTGTTTTGGCCTCTCTTTACTTTATCATGCATTATAATTAAATAGGATTACTTGGCCTCTCTTTTTTACCCATATGTTTGGCTTCTTTCATAGCTACGTACGGGGGTGCATGTTATAATATTCTTATATTAATATTGCTTGCTCAGTTACATACTTACTTCTCCTTTTTAATTGTTTTTGAGATCTTTGATAGGTACTGCGGTTTATATTCTTATTTCGTCTCTCTTTCTAAATTAAAGTAAAAATAATCCGAAACTTGTTACTGACGACGTTAGGACTGTTGGGAAATTATAAGATACCAATTCTATTTATATGTTTGGTGGATCGTCGAGGTACCGTAATTTGTAGAGTCGAAATACTAAATTGTTATTCTAGAAAGAACATTATACATTAATGACACCTCATACAAAATATCAAGATATTTTTGCTTCCTATCCTTATTCATTTTGTAATTTTAAAATCATTCTAGACATATATATTTTAATTTCTTATATATTTTTTAGAACCTAGATATATAACAAAAACAATAAATTATAAGTTTATGCATTCAACATTCAACATGAACTATATTTTCCAATTAAGAGGAGATGTAATATAAACAGTGAGATAAAGAATAGGATGCTGAACAAGACACACCCAATTAGGCAAATACATGTGTCTAGTGGAAAATACAAACATAGTAAGCCTGAAACAATAGATATATGTTATGTGAAAAGATGAATGTGGGTTGCTGGATGGCATCTGCATAGCAAGTTGGATGGTATCTATCAGTGTTACCAGACTAGAAATTTTAAAGTTAATATATAAACCAAACATTACCAGACTTTATGATTTAAAGGATTTAGACCCAAACTAGAATAATTCTTAGAGTTTTGATTTATTTATGAAACTTTTGTTGTTCAAATGGATATTATTATTATTAAGCATTTCCATTCATCATTTTAAAATGAATTGTTAATTTCTCGTGCGGAGATTTCATTCTTAATATGGATTTTCTTCAAATCCAATAATCTGAGTGGCAATTAGCACTGAGAAATAATTTATTATTTCTCACCTGTTTTTCTTATGGGTTAGAAGTCTGTTAGGGTTTAGGGTTTAGGGTTTAGGGTTTAGGGTTTAGAGTTTAGGGTTTAGGAGTTTCATGATATCATTCCAAAAAGGAGATAAAAGACCATATGTACCTAAGACACTATACTTCTGTATCAAAATATGCTTCCAAGTACCTACAACTGAATCATCTAAAAAACTCATAAGCCACTTGGCTAATAATGCTTTATTCATCATTTGTAAATCTAGAACCCCTAGACCACCAAGTTTTTTACTTCTACAAACTCTACTCCAACTAATAAGAGCATATCTTTTCCTAACAGAGTTACCCCCAAACCATAGGAACCTGCGCCTTAATTGATCAATTCGCATTCGAATTCTAGTTGGTAATTTATACATCGACAACCAATACAAAGGTATATCTGAAACTACAGAGTTCAGCAATGTCACTTTTCCCCCTAAAGACAGCAACTTACTTTTCCAAGATTGCAGTCGCTTTTCGATTTTTTCCACTAGGCCATTCCAACAATGCATAGGCACTTTTTTCCAATGTAAAGGCACACCTAAATAAGTTAAAGGTAAACTAGCTAACTTACAACTGCATAATTGTGATTAATCGACCGCATACCGATTAATCGCTTACAGTATCCTGTCTGTTTAACAAGCGCATACTGTTATTTACAAGACTGATATATGAATCAGTAATCTCTCAAGTACCGGACTGAATATAACAAGTGTTGACAAACTTTCAATCGAACTATTAGAATTCAGTGTCCATATCTACATAAGATATATGTTTTGAGATATGTGTCACATTAAAACTAACGACTGAGATCTCATTTTATTCATTCCGGTGATGCACCGGATCTGAATTCATTGGGTATCGCACTGTTTACTACTCTAGAGGGGTCAATTGGGTGGTCAAATCAAATTAATTTTTAATCATTTTAATTTTTATCAAATTGAATGGATTCAAATCGTACGCTGGCTGATGAAATTGACGCTGAATCCACCCTCCTAAAAACCGATTCTAATAAGTAGACCATTTATATAGTTATAATTTGTTTTGGCCTCTCTTTACTTTATCATGCATTATAATTAAATAGGATTACTTGGCCTCTCCTTTTTTACCCATGTGTTTGGCTTCTTTGATAGCTACGTACGGGGGGTGCATGTTATAATATTCTTATATTAATATTGCTTGCTCAGTTACCTACTTACTTCTCCTTTTTAATTGTTTTTGAGTTCTTTGATAGGTACTGCGGCTTATATTCTTATTTCGTCTCTCTTTTTAAATTAAACTAAAAAGAATCCGAAACTTGTTACTGACGACGCGCGTTAGGCTGTCGGGAAATTATATATATTTTTTTAAAACTTGACTGTTGCAGCCAATTATAATTGGTACCTTATCGGGAAATTATAAGATACCAATTATATTTATATGTTAGGTGGATCGTCGAGATACCGTAATTTGTAGAGGAGAAATATTAAATTGTTTTTGAAAGCTTGTGTTATTTTCTTCTTGACTTGTTAGTTACAGAAGTCTTGATTCGTAGACTAAAGCATCGATCCAAAGGCTTATAGATGTTTGAAACTGCTTCATGACTCAATTATCCGACAATTATTTATTTTGTATCTGCATTTGAATCCATATTTATAGATTATCCGCTCCATATTTATCTGCATTCGTTTAAAACGGATTTGATTTTAGATTTTAATATATGTTTTCTATTCGTTTTTGTATTTGTAAAAATGCATACGATTCGCTCCAAATTCGCTCTGTTTTCACCCAGATGGTTGCTTCCAGTGACATGGCGCACATTTTTATTCTATTTCTAGGAACATTATACATTAATGACACCTCACACAAAACATTATTTTTGTTCTACTATATTGTCCAATTAATTAAGAGCAGATACATGGAATATAAACAGTGAGAGAAAGACTAGGATGCTGAACAAAACACACCCAAATACATGTGTCCAGTGGAAGCAAAAAAAATCAATGGATCGCAGAAATAGTACTGATTGAAGAGTAGGAAACTTATTGTTTATATTCACAGAAGAATTAAAGCGGACAAAAATAAAAAGGATAAGAAAATCAATGATGTTTAAAACTTATTGTTTCTCTTGAAAGAGAGGAGTTGACCAATATATAATACCCATGTTATGATTTAGAGAACTTTTCGTCAATTAAGTTACCTTCCGGACTTGCAGCGATAGGAAAACTGAATACACACACACACACACACACACACACACACACAGAGGAGAAATAAGTGCTCAATTGGAGATCAATATTGTACAATCTAGGGGAGTGTATTATTGTTTTGTCTGTAATTTTTTTTTCTTGACTTTATAAAAAATTGAAGTAAAATTTTGACTTGCTGAACTGGAATAAAGGAAAGAAAAGTGCTGCCTTTGTCAAAGATTACTGAACTAAAAAAGAAGAAGCCTACAATATGTATTTATTCAGCCGCAATTTCAATATTGTTTCACTCCGAATATACGGGTTCTATTAATTAATTTGCACGGTAAATTAATTAATCTGGGAAAAGAGAAATATATATAATACAAGCTCCGGTACATGCATATGCAAAGTAGCTTTCGATATTGGCTGGATTGATTAAGAATATATTAATTTTGATCTTTCCTGCATCATCCTGCCTATATCATCACACTTATGTCATCTCATTGTATACAATTCGGAAAAAGTACCAAGTATATTTCGAATAATTTATTCTTCTTGCCGTATAGGAATTATATCTTCCTAATTATATATCTGTACGTAATTAAGAATGCCTCTAATCTATATATGTCTAGTACAAAATCTATGTATCTGCGACTCTGCGAGAGTTAAAAATAATCATTGCTGAGAGTACTGATAGTATTAAGCACTTTTATCGTGGCAGATATCATTAAATGGTTTTAAATATCAAATAACACTAAGATTGTATAAAATTTTATACACAACCAAACCATAAGTCCCACAATATGTCTACAATTTTTTTTTTCTAATGTTTCTAATTTTTTAAATTAAATATTTAGATTTGCTGTCTAAACTATGAAAATAATTATTGTTAATGGATAATGTCGACCCTTTATTTAAATATTTAGTGTATATTTTCAATGATCATATATGTACTGTGGGCGCATTTGAATAAAATTATTTTTTTTCAATTCATTTGTGGTATATAATCAGGAGTACGTGTGTGATGTGTAATTCAATTAGTATAAAATCCAACGGTCAAAAATAATAAAAAAATGAATGTATTAAAATAATTTATAAAACTTTATTTTTCATCATTTTTTTAACACTTGATTTTGTACTAAAGTTTGAAATTTCAAATTCTTACATCTACACGCATCACTCATAAAGTATATCGGTTTTAACAGTTTGAATTCATTATTTTAATGCTAATTCAATAGATTTTGGAATCTTTTTTTATGGTTGGCCGGCAACAGATATATTAATTAAAAAAAGTTTAATTGCCGACAATAGATTTTGGAGTTGTGCTCACCAAGCCTTTTGTGAGTACAACACACTGTAGCTCTACTCATCTTTTCCTATATATATCCATGCATATATGCCTCTCTAGATTCACACAACCCACCTATCCAAATCCAAGTTCAGAGAATCACAACACTGAATAACAAGTAGCAAAGTATGAATAATCAATCCGCTCCACCTCCATCGGAGGTATCCGATGGGTATTTCAGTCGCGAAGCCTATAAAATAAACGCATCAACCTTCACTTGCTTAATCTCACTTATTCTGTTTGTCAATTACCTCATTGCTTTTA
>CAXKVW010001651.1:0-19183 GCA_964058825.1 Carex arenaria
CTCTCACGTCCCTAAAACTGAATTAGAAACTGCCACATCAGATTTGAAACTCTAATAGTTTCAGGAATATAGATGTCCTTAGAATGTGATCCTCTGAGACGGCCACCAATCAGCCTTCGCTATTGCGAAAAGCTGACAACTAACTTATATATTCGGTGGTTGTGTTGATACTAAAAAGATTTGAGAATAATTTACGAAATATTTATTTTCAACATCTTTTAAATATATAGGCAGATTAAATAAACTTTTATCAAATGTACCGGTTAGATGGCTTATATGCCTATAACCTCAAAAAAAGAAAATAAAATAAGATTTTATGAATCATTCATGAATTATTTGCAAAATTTTATAAATCAGCCAATATATTTGAAGAATTTCTTTTATTTCTAAAATCTTTAGAATTTTAATATATTTATGTATAAGAAAACGATCTAAGTGTTAATTATGTCTGTGTCACAATTCTCTATGTATTGGATGGTTTGACCTTCAACTTATATTTAAAAAATAAAAAAATATGTCTTGTTATCTTTGAACGACAAAGTCCTGAAATCTCGAATTAATATATTACTATAATTGTGTCAACAAATTGTGAACTTAGGAAGTATGTCGGTGACAAACAGATCAGAATTCTATGATTCGAACAAAGGGAGAGACTCTGTTCCGCAGGTAACATAACGAACCAAGCACTGTTTTTTGTCCGCCATATATTTTTCTAAGGAAGATAAAAGAAAATTTGATTGTTTGCCTCTTGGGAGTTGGGAGCTTTCTCAGATTGCTATCAGCCTATCAGTATAAATATGAAGGGTTCATCCACCTAATTATCCTCGGCCGTTAGATTTATGCAAGGAGATTTTTATACTATACAGATCGATCAAAAATGTTGTAAATGCTTAATTTGAATTACTTCTTATTGTGAAATTCCGCATTGCTGAAGATCTAAATCCAAGTTCACCTCCTCTTCAATTTTACCGAATTAATTGATAATTCAAGTCTGATTTGCATGATTGTTCTAGATACGTGGGATATATATTCATGATTTCCCCCTTTTTATATGGATAAATATCATTACATAAATTATTAATATATATATATATATATATATATATATATATATATATATATATATATATATAATAATTAGTAAATACAGAAATTAATCCGGACCTATTAAATTAATATTTTTTAAAATTCATGTGGTATACACTGTATCTGTTTTTGACATAGGAACTCTTCGTGACATTGTCTTTATCCCTACATTAAAGACCAGTTCTCTTATGCTCAATTAAACTTTGATATTAATAATTTTAGCATTATCCATGCAATACCATTTCATTTATGTGTGATGCAGATACATATAACAATTAGTAAGTACAGAAATTAATCTGAATTTATAAAATCAAAATTACTTTTCAAAATTCAAGTGGTATATACTGTATTTGTCTTTGACATGAGGACTTTTACATAGAGGACATTGTCTTTATCACTAGATCAAAAATTAGTTTTCTTATGCTCAATTAAACTTTGATATGAATAATTTAGCATTATCTGTTCGGTACCATTTCATTTATGTGTGATGTAGATACACATAACAATTAGTAAGTATGGAAATTAGAATCTATTAAATCAAAATTACTTTTCAAAGTTCAGGAGGTATACACTGTATCTGTCTTTGACATGAGAACTCTCACACAAAGGACATTGTCTTTATCATTAAATCAAAGACTAGTTCTCTTATGCTCAATTACACTTTAAAATGTGTTTGGAAACCAAATTTTTATATTTTTGGAAAATCTTTTACTATTTTTTAGATAGATACAAAATCACTGTTTTTGACCATCCAAAAACACTGATTTTATAAATGTAAAAAAATAGTAACTTTTTTCAAATATAAGATTTAATTTCCAAACACATGGAGATCATATTGAGCAGTTCAGATCGACTGTTTGAACTTTGAAAATAAAGATGAAGAATGTAAGGTACAATGAGATATGAGGAATTATTTGAACCTTTTTTTAACTAGCAGGGTTAAAATGTCCCACTGTTTTTATGGTCCACATCCTTATCTCTATTTTCAAATTCCAAATAGACAATTCAAACTGCTCAACGCAATATTCATATTAAAATTTTCAGTGAAAAATAACAGTTCAGATCACCTGTTTGTACTTTGAAAACAGAGTAAAGATGCTGGATATGAAAGAGTTACAAAATTAATGAGGCATTTTAAGAAATAAATTTATAATATATTAAAATTTCATCGGAATTAGATCCATTAACAACATCCACTAAAAAGGAACCGAACCAACAGTACCAGCTTAACGGATTGGAGCCAGTTGAATGGGTAATTAATTAAGTTGCGGAAGCACATTGTACAATTGCAAACGATAAATAAAGGGAAAGACAAATAGTACGAGGGAATCATGTCAATTAATCAGTAATGCATGAGGAGCCAGACTTTGACCAATCGACTGAAAATATTGTTAATAAATTAATGGACTGTTTATATTGTTATGACTCTTGATTACAAAATGAATAAAAACTATCAATTTTTTCAAATACACTCGTGAAGAAGAATGAAATCAACAAATATATACTGATTTGTTAATTATTTGAACTTTATATCTTAAAACATTAATAAAAATATATGGTGATAGAATTTGTGACAACAATATATTGTGGTAATAGAACCTCTACAAATCTTATATTCTTATGGAGGGAAAATATTTCACGTACATGATAGCCAGTAACACTTAAAAACCTTAAAGTAATTAATGTCGACCATAATTACTTGGACAGTTAACTACGTAGAACATATATATAATGCTAACATAATTAAGATATATATATATATATTAAGATGGAGCATGCAGCCATGAATAGTTAATTATAGATTTTAATTAGTGAGAATATATATATTAATTAAATTAAATTTTGTCCAACTGTAGATAGCTAGCTAAGCAGCCATATAATTAAATTATAATGAAGACATAACAGCTCATTGTCTCTGGTTAAGCTAGGAAAAGCCAAGGAGCCCACGTGAAGGCTAAGACGATGGTTGGCAACCACACAGCCAACCCAATTAATTAATTAATTAATATATTAATTCATTAATTTTTATTCGACGCAATTTGATTAATTATTGGGAGTTTGCACCGATAATTAAAGATATTGACTAATCATGAAAAGCAATATAATTGCTATAATAATTACATTATCACAAAGAATAGAAGTCAGCAGACCAATAGACATTAGTATGGGGTGTTGTAGGCATGCAAAGCCATACAGCACGGTAGGTACGAGGGATACCAATCCAATAGTACGACATCTCGTCTGCCTAGCTTAATTCTCCCTCCATCAGATATTATTTCAATTTTAGATCTAAACTTCAAATAAGTTATGTATCATATATATTTTCTACAATTTAAATTTCGTGTAATTATGTATGTATACTAGCTAGCAGACCATTTGAAAAACTTGATAGTTTCTAAAATGATGAAATATTCAAATTGTTTAATAAATAATTAATTAAATAAACACGTTATGCAAAATTTAATACATAACCTGTAAAGATTTTGAACACACCACAAACTATATATATTTTTTTTAAAATTTGAATAACATTAATTTGAACATGCATTAAAATTATCATTCACGTGTTATTTAACGAGAAATTAAACATGCAAGGTGTATATATAGGCTAGATATATAGAAAGCATGGCGTTGCTTTGTCTTTTACAGAACATATATACAGAAAATAATAAACACACCTTTTATTACAATGTAGATAACATGCTTGTTTTGGAAGAGGGAATTCTTTTTATTTATCTCGTCAATTTCATCAGTAAACCAATCAGAAATTTCCCCAAGAGTTTGCTCACCACCGGAGCAGTTCCATATATTTATTTACACAGAAACTGAAAGAAAATACATTAACAATTAATCTTGAAAATATATATACAAACGAGTGAGCATTAGTGATTGCACCTACCCTTGCTTTTAAAGGGCCTTAGATTCTCTCCTTTTCCTTCCTCCTCTCATATTACACCTCCCTTTTTATCCTCACATCAACAAAGGCCAAGCCCAAAACCCCTTTTCTTTCCTTTCTCCTTAGGATCCTTCGAAAAGACCCCTTACCCTCCTCCCCTTCCCCTTCTCTAACTAACTAACACCAAACGCTCCTTCAATTCAATTCTCCAGCCAATTCTACCACACCAACAAAATAAAATAAAATAAATATGATGCAAGGAGATCAAGGGATAGGTATGGAGATGGGAATTGGCTTCGGTGCTGGGGAGTGCTCGTCATCAGTTGTGGCAGCGGCGGCACTGGCGGAGGAAGAACAGCATCATCACCAGCTTATGAAGGCGGAAATAGCAGTGCATCCACTTTGCGAGCAACTGCTTTCGGCACATGTTGCATGTTTACGTGTCGCCACACCTATTGACCATCTTCCTTTAATAGATGCACAACTTACCAACTCGCACTCACTCCTCAGATCCTATGCGGCCCGGCACCGGCCCTTTCTCGGACCCAATGACAAACAAGAGCTTGACTCGTTCCTTGTAAGAAGAAGCTTTGTATTTTGTATTTTCAGAATATATATTCCATAATATCTTAATTTTGATTTTCTTGATTTGTTTCAATGTTTAAAAACACAGACACAGTACTTGATGGTGCTATGCTCGTTCAGAGAGCAGTTACAGCAACATGTGAGGGAGCATGCGGTGGAGGCAGTCATGGCATGCCGTGAGATCGAGCAGTCTTTGCAGGAGCTAACAGGTACATTAATTAGCTATAATATTTCCTCCACGGCATCGGTCGATTTTTCTTGACACCAACAGCTCTCATAATTAGGCACTTCCTTGGTTATCTTTTCTTAGTACTTGGATGCTTTTTAATTTTTTTCTCCCGCTATCATGATTCATATAATTCCACTTAATCAGTTCTGTAGCGGGAAGCAAGATTTCTTTTGTTATAAAGAAGAATATCTTGATTGGAGCAGCGCCACGCAACTTATCAGACAAAAATTAATATCATGTGTACATGAAAATAATATCCTGCTAATCCAGGAATAGAGTTTCGTCCCATTGGGTAGCCACATTACCAAACTTACTTTTAGCAAGTATTTATATATATGTACTAGCTACACATATATCTCAACCGTATACACTGCTTATTCAGCAAGAAACCAATCATCTTAATTAAACAAACGATGGTTGTTTCTTAAATAGTTTGGTGGCTTTGTTAGCAGGCCTCTTTCACAAGAGAGCGTGTGCACAAGTAACTAAAAAGGGACCCAAAACTACAATATATTGCTACGCATTGGGTTCATGAGCACAAATCACATTAATTGCACATAGTAAATTGTTAGTCTAAACTACACAGATTCAAATTATTGGAAGTATGTAAACAATAGAGAAACTGTAAAGCAAACGTTTAAAACATAACTAAAAAATCCAATAGATCTTATTGTTTATGTATGATGCATGGCAGCATGGAGTTTTTTTTTGTCGCGAGTCTTTGTATGTACTTGTATGATCAATGCAAATCCTATTCATTTATTCTCTCTTGCAATGCGTCCGAATGAAAAATACTAAAGACTTGATAGTGAAGTACCCAACAGATAAGGTCCACAAAGTAATAACGCCAGGCCGAGAACAGTGCTTTAGGCCACAAAGCCTGTTCAATAACAGCAAGAGGTTGAAAACATTGATAAGCCCAGTTTAAGAAAAGATGGTTTGGCCTACCAAGACTGTTTTCACTTGATTAGTCCCAGTGGAAGAAACAGAACATATATATGTCGTTTAATGGGTCCAAATCCAATTCTCCGTACTATGTTGTAAATATCCTTTTTCTTCTGTTTTTATTTTTAACTCCAGTTTCTTTAACCTGTTGAACTTTAGTCCAAGTAGTTCATAGTATAACTCAAGAAATGTGATTTCAGGGGCAACACTGGATGAAGGTACAGGGGCAACAATGTCAGATGACGAAGAAGAGATGCACATGGAAGGCGCAATGGACATGGGTGGAGATGGACATGACATGATGGGATTTGGACCGCTCCTCCCAACTGAGTCGGAGCGATCCCTTATGGACCGAGTGAGGCAGGAGCTAAAGCTTGAACTGAAACAGGTGACCTGTCAATACATATTATATTTACTTCCCGTTGAAAATTCACTATACCAATTTTGCAGTACAAAAGAGAAAATAAAATAAAAGATGCAATGTAATAACATTTTTGTACATTAACCATTTTTTATATGCATTATATTATGTGTTCTGTCGACTGTACACTTTTCTTGTATATATAGTGTATCACATTTAAATTTGGGATCAATCTTTTCTAGGAGTCCATATTAGGTCTACAATTCTAATGAGTATATATATGTTTTTTTTCTTAATTATTGAACCACCCAAAAAAGGGAAACTGATGATGTTATTTTCCTTAAAAAATTTATGAAAACTTGCAGGGGTTTAAGTCGAGAATTGAGGATGTAAGAGAGGAGATACTGCGAAAAAGAAGAGCTGGGAAGTTACCAGGAGACACCACTAGTATACTAAAGCAATGGTGGCAGCAGCACGCTAAATGGCCATATCCTACTGTAAGTACAGAACCTTGAATCCATTCAAGCTTAGCTTGCCAGAATTTGCAACGTAAAAGTTGATTATTATGCTAATGGGATGTGTCTTGTCAAGATTTTTAATTGACATAAGCTATATTAAATAGTTTCTGATGAGTCCTGCTACGTCCATGCAATAGTCATAGAAAATATTTTTTCTGGTTATTTTGGAAAATTTTAGAGTGATAATGACAAATTCCAGGAAGATGACAAGGCAAAGCTTGTTGAAGAAACAGGTCTGCAGCTTAAGCAAATTAATAACTGGTTTATAAATCAACGGAAGCGCAACTGGCATAACAATTCACAATCAAGCTTGAAATCGAAGCGCAAGAGGTATACATGCATGTCTTCTAGTTTATTTATTTATTTTTGGTGTTTCGCAGATATTGGCTAATGTTCATTTGTTTGATTAAGGTGATTCTCCAGGTCACAAGACAATCTAATCTGACACAAGAGAAGCAAAAAGTATATGTAACGATTACATAGTTCTAGAGGTAACCAGTGGAGTTACTCTGACCATTTCTGTACACTTACAAATTTTAAATATTAGTTTGGTGTTCAGATTCTTTTTATGAGATTGTACTTTATCTATGTTGATAAAATTGTGTAGCAGATGATATGCAAAACAATAATTATAGATCATGTGGATAACAACAATAATAATATTTTTCCTTTCTCATATTCCTTGAAATTTTGCTTCACATAATTATTAGTAGATGTATTTCCTATATATATTCTAGAGCCAAACAAAGAACTTTTGTTTTAGATAAATTAATGCCATCAGAAGTCCAGCCCATTTCCAGTTTTGAAAGGGCGACCTGTTTGATGGAAAAATTCTGCTAGGAGACAAAAATGAGTAAAAAATAATAAGAAAATTAAGGAGCAAGAGGAACATGAGCCACCACGGGGCCACATGCAGGTGCACAAACTCCAGTAGTGTGAAGCTCAGTACAAATATCACACTTAAGAAAACTTGTTCTAAGAGAAGTTCATGTATAGTCAATCCAAGGAACCAGTAAGAAGGAGCCACGTTCCATGCAACAATTGTCTCCCTGGTGATGTAGGAGGTGATCAGCTGGAAGGAAAGAGACTGTCCACCTAGCAATGAAAAGGCTTGGAACGACGCACCCCAGTTATGACTCATCCTGATCCAGTTAGTTTTGCTCCCCTTCACCATCATTCAACGCAAAAACCAATAGCCAGTACATGTTGCCCTGTACTGCAAATCTCAACCCCCCCCATACCTATAGCGCACGGCACTCTGAAACATAACAAAACATGATAGGATATATATTTTTGTCTAAACTTCTTATCTTATAAATTACTGTAAAAGTATTATGGCATTCACCAGTTAATTAAGAATGAGAGACATGGCCAATTTTACCTGTGGTACATGACAGGAACAATGCCAGCACGCATCTGGGCAATATTATTAAAGGCGGGTTTTGACATGTCAAAGTGGGTCCAGGGCGGGTTGCACCAACCCCCATTATTCGAGTCAAGAGCCCAATTGGGAGGGCACAGGTTGGTGTCTGTGACAGTTACAACTGGTGAGCCGGCATAGCATGCCGATGTACCAGTGCACCGGATCTGGTAGCATTGGCCGCAGCTGTATCCATTTTTGAATAACACACTGCTTAGTGCAGCGGTATTGGTTCCGTACCCGTTAAATAGGTTGCCATATCCACATGCTCCACCTAAGTCAACAAAAGTACACACAATTATATGAATATCAAGAAGCAAATTATCAAATTAACTTCTGTAATGGACATTTCTTTCAAAAATAAAATATAGAAGTAGAACCATCGCCATAGAAGGTTTATGATAAAAACTAGAAGTTAGAACTTAGAAAGATATGCTTAATGTATCGAATCAAGAATCATCCCCAATGCGAAGCTTGGAAACCAGCTAAACTGATGCTAAACAATCCACCAAGAAAAATGATTAAAAGCAGAAACAATTTGGAGAAAGCCATTGTTGATCGAAGTTGTTATGAACTTGGAAAGTATGTTATACTTGCTTTGCAGCATACATTTAGGTTATGTATTTATAGCTAGGAGACGACGGATATTGGAGAATCATTTGTTTAGTAGTTGACATATTTAATATTTATTATTTATATTATTGTAAATTAGCTAGGGAGGTTGAAAGGATTCATTTTAATAGTCGCTGTTTTTTTATTTATTGAAAAAATAGCAATTTTCAATAAATCTAAAAAAATAGTAAAAAAATTTCAAAAATTGTAAAATTTGGTGTCCAAGTATATTTTAACATGGAAATTATGTTGAACATTCGAATTGATTATTTGGACATTAAAAACGAAGATATAGAATATGAGACATAGATGAGATATAAGAAGATGAGACACTAGAACCCTCCACTTTATTTTCGGAAGCCAATTAATTCTAAATTTATGATCGTCCATCAGAATACATAAAATAATGAAGTACAGCTCAAGTCACTCGCACGACCCCTGGCTTTAACTTAAAATGCACCGTATAACTTAATTACATTGAAATAATTAATACACAGAAAATCTTGACAGTTTCTAACAGGCACTCACGTCTGTTACCCTCCAAAAATTAAAATGAATCCTTTCAACCTCCCTAGCTAATTTACAATAATATAAATATTAAATATGTCAACTACTAAACAAATGATTCTCCAATATCCGTCGTCTCCTAGCTGTAAATACATAACCTAAATGTATGCTGCAAAGCAAGTATAACATACTTTCCAAGTTCATAACAACTTCGATCAACAATGGAGATCATGTTGAGCGGTTTAGATCGACTATTTGGACTTTTAAAACGAAGATGTAGAATATGAGGTATGGATCAGGTATGAGGAGATGAAGCATTGGAACCCTCCTCGAAAATAAATAATTCTCTTGGAAAATAAAATTGTATAGCAACTTAATTTATATCAGAAGATCCGTTATAACACATGCAATTCTTAACTAATTATTGGATGAAGAAGACTGGTAACGACCTCCAATTTTTTTTTTAATTAGAAGAAGAAGATATAATTAAGATCATCCCAAGTATTAAAAAATATAATAAATTTTGTATCATGTATTTTTTTTTTTTTGTGAAGTTGCAGATTCGAATTCGATGAACTGTACATCGACTCCATTAGTTGATAATGAAACCATAAAAAAAAAAGATAATAAAAGAAATTGAAAACATCCAGTAAATCAAGAAAATAAAATGGAGTTAATTAATTACAATTGAAAACCTAGCATATATAGTTGGAATTGGTTATATTAGCTTACAATTTCTAATGTTCTTGCTAGACCCCATTTATTTTCTCAAAAAATTTCTAATGTTCTTAGGCGTTAAATCACTTATTAGTTTCAATTATAGAAAAAATAAATGGAGTTAGTAATTGTGGAGTTTGGCCAAGCTAATAATAATTTATATATAGTAATTAGAGTATCATGTGATGGACAATGTTGGTATGCTCCAAAAGAATAATTGGAATTCATATCCTATGATGTAAGAAAATATTTTTGTTTGAATTACGGTTGTCCAATCAGAATCCGGACCAATTCGGTTCGAAATGGAATGCTAGAGACGCTTTAATAGTCGTGTGGGACAGTCCAGATCATCCAAACAGATCAATATTCCGTTAGGTGATACGATTTCACACTGATTGCTGCCTTTATTTAATTGCTGATAAATTGAATTTTTTAAATGGCCCTGATTGTTGTGTGAAATTAATGTTAATTAAGCATATTTTTCTCATTTCATGGGTCTAATTCATGTACCATATGTAAGTAAATCTTCCCATTCACGTCTTTTCAATATTTAGCGAATTATGCTATGTAAAAAAATCAACAAATTAAATATATGATTATCGGATTCATATAATTTACCAACTAATTAATTCATATTATATACTGTATGTGCCTCCCATAATTAAAATATTGAAAAAAGACGTCTCAAACGATTAAATATTATTGTAATATTAATTGTGTGATGTCTTCCCTCAAATCCCTCATCAAATTCATTTGATTGAAGCTTCTAAAACTGTCCGCTGGGTTAATTAAATAGAATGAACTAAGCAGACATTCCTGTGGAAAGGGACAAATTTCTGTGCAAAAATGCAGCAAGATTTTACAAATTTGTATGCAGAGCGGTAAAAAATTACCTTGTTGTGATTAAGTAAACAACTACACGTGCCGTGCTGTGATCAAAATATTGAGGGGTGTTCACGGTACGTGAATGGTCACAACACGCAAGTCACACCATATCCAAACGTACTGTGTCCAAATGTGTCATGCCCATACATACCATGTCAAATGTGACTGGTCACGTTTGATTACATTTAACTATTTTTTTTCATAATTTAAGTTAGTGTATTCAAAATTCATCATTTGATCAAGATCTAACAGTCCTAATTGCACGTGACTCATGTGATCATGTGTCGTGCTGCGATCAGATCTTTCGCGTGGCGTGTTGTGCCAAATTTTAAAAAAATGACCACAACACACGCTACACGAGTAATGGTACGTAACAGTTACACGTGACAGAGTTGGAGCCAGTTTTCCCAATCTACCACAGCACTGTCTGAACATGGACGTGAATACATGATGCAATGTACCTCTTAACTGGAAATAAATCTGCTGCGATTTTTTGGAATCGCAGAGTCCCTGCTTTTTCAGATCAAACCATTCATTTGTTTGAAATGCACCAATCTCAAAGTAGTTAATTTTTATATCTGAATCTCAAAACAAATAAATAGTTTGATTTGGACAAGCAGAACCTGGGATTCCAAAGAAGTTTGGAATCGCAGCAGTTTTGTTTCCCTCTTAACTACCTATTTCATCATATCTTACTTGGGAACCAACTCCGCTACTCTCCAAATAGGATTTCATTATATCTTGATGGCATCGTGATTCATGCCGCCCATTTATTTATTTCTTTAAAGTTTAATGGTCCAAAAAAAGGAAGCCCAATAAAAAGACAATCATTGACCTATCAGGGATCATAACTGCACGGGGATTTATGTGAGCAACAGTTTCAAGCGATAGCCCAATCAAACTTTTCTACGGGAGAAAAAACAATAAAGGCCCAAAAATTATAGCTGCTTTAAACTTTTGTCAGCCCAAAATTTGAAAATATGTGTACAAGATGAAATTGTTGAATTGTTGAATTGTTGAATTGTTGAATTAGACCCAATTTTCGTCAACTCTCCAATAAGTCCATTTTTATTAGTTGGACTATATTATGGACTTTTTGCCTGACTGCAACGCTCTAATCTCCGAATTCCGATTTTCTTTAGTTATCATTTTACATCCAAGTACGGAGTATGGCTAATATATTTTCGGGCCAAAATACAACCAATTTATTTTTTAATTTCCGAAGTCCAAAAGGTCGATCTAAATTGTTAAATGTGTTTTCCATATTGAAATGTGCTTGGAGACCAAATTTTACATTTTTTGGAAACTTTTTACTATTTATTAAGCCACTTTGAAAATCGCTGATGCAACGGTTTCATTGTTTGGTTAAGCTACCGCTGGATCAGCGATTTTCAAAGTGACTTAATAAATAGTAAAAAAAACTCCAAAAAATATAAATTTTGGTCTCCAAGCACATTTCAATATGTAGAACACATCTAACGGTTTGGATCGACCTTTTCGATTTCAGAAATTGAAAAATAAATTGATTGTTTTTCGGCCGAAATACAACCGAAAGCATATTAGCCATACTCTCCAAATACGTAACTAATAGTTGCACATCCTCAAAAGATGGCACATACTATTATCTGCGCAATTAGTTTTGATGGAATTTGGCCAAATTTGATATAATTTAGGAGTGCGCAAATAATAGTTGTGCCAGTATCTTTATTATCTGCATACCTGGTGAAAATAATTTTTTTTCAAACCTATATCAACTCCGATTATTTTATTTTGTGAAATGATAACTAAAAAATTTCGGTCCAAATTCTGACTGTCGCAATTACATCGAATGGCCAAAGTTATTTATATTGATAATAACTCTTGTATGTACATCAAAATAATAATAAAAAAAAAATTGATTTATATGTGTAAAGATCTCCAGAAAGATATCCTCTTTAGCAAGTTGGTTTGGTTGCCTTTGCTGACATCATTTATTCTCCTCTTTTATTTTCTTCTAAATTCGGCGGCCAGAACTCACAAAATCTTATTCCTTTTTCCGTTACACGTAGAAACCGCTGTAAAGGCTCTTGCATCACGCCAACCACCTGGCGTCCTATTTGTCTAATACTCTAATTGTCTCAATTGGAAAAAAAATAATTTTTGAATATTTTGCATCTGTTGTTGCCTACTTTCTGTCTAGGAAAAAAAAGTTTGATAATTGAATTCTAGATAAATTTCTGAATATTATAAGTATTTAATATCTAATTTTCATTTTCAACACCCATATAAACATTTAAAGTTTTGTGTATAACATTTTACAATGCTACTCATAAGCACTTAAAACTCTATGTGCAAACATTTAGATTTAGATTCTAAATTTGGGTAATTTTTCTTTTATTTCCAAGTCAAAAAATAAAAGATTCTTTTTGCCCATTCTTTTTTTTCCTCTGATTATTCTCCTCTATTTTTCTGACAATCCATGATGAATTTTGCGAATCTAAAAATACAAATATTTTTTACTCGATTTTCTCTTTCAAATGAAATCCATCAAGAAATACTTTTGAGTTTTTTTTTTAAGTTGTCATTTTTTTTTAAGTAAAGCTCATGAGCACTTTAAATTCTCAAACTTTTAAACTCTAGTCTGCGATCTTTTAAATCTAACATGGAAACTATTTAAATATTTGACACAACTACTTTTAACGATTGTATACAGAGGTTTAAATGCATGATACTATATTATCGATGTCAGAAGTTTAAATGCTTGAACATAGTAGTTTAAATAATGACATTAGGGTCATGTTTGGTTGTGGAGTAAAGTTACTCCGGATTAAATTTCTTACTCCAAGCTAAAGTGGATTAAAATAATCATGTTTGGTTGGAATTTGGTTAGAATTTGGTGGAGTAGGCTAATGAAGAGAGAGAAATTATAAAATGATGTTACTCTAATTACGGGACCCACAGGTGAAGTAAGTTACTCCACCTAGAGAGGTGGAGTAACTTAATCCAGATTAACTCAAATGCTACTCCATCTTACTCCTTCAAATTTACTCCCCGTTTGTCTCTTTAAAGGTGGATTAAAGGGTTTACTCCACTACTTATTCCACAACCAAACATGACCTAGAAGTTTAAATGTTTGTAGACTGAGGTTTAAAAGTTTGAAAATTGAATGTACTCATGGGTTTTACTTGAAAAAAATGACTTCAAAATAGCTAAAAAAAAAATTTCATGGATCGCATTTGAAAGAAAAAATCGAGTAAAAAATGTTCATATTTTTAGATTCGTAAAATTCATCACGGATCGTCAGAAAAATGAACAAGAATAATCAGAGGTAAAAAAAGAGTAGGTAAAATGAATCTTTTCATTTTTTGCTTGAAGACCAAAGTAGTTAGGAATTAAAACTACTCTAATTTAGAATTTAAATATTTGTAGATAGAGGTTTTAAGTTCTTTCGAGTATCATTGTAAAAAGTTATACACAAAAACTTTAAAAATATAGATATGAGCACTGGAAATGAAAGTTCAGCAAAATTAAAAGGCTTTTTTGGTTAAACTTATTGGAGGGCACGCTCGGATAGGATGGCTCGGGTGGCCAAAATATTTCTTAAAAAAATAGTATTTTTTTTTCTTCTTGCAGCACTAAATTCTACGCGGTCAGACATTTTGTAACGTGTACATGAAATTATTAATGTGTTTTTTTAAATATATATTGAACACTAGATATCATGTTGTATATTATATAATACAACTAAATATGAAATCAACAGCTTCTCCGCATCATTAGTTGATGATTTTTATTTTCATTTCTCTTTTAAGTAAAATGGTGCTGAAATTTTGATTTTCAAATCCTAAAAAAATTTAGCCATAAAATGACTAACCACTGAGGTCAAATCAATACTAAAATTTTGACAAAATTATTTTCAATATTTTGTGCTCAAGAAAATATATAATTTCATCAAATATATGTTAAATGTTTGCAATATTTTTATTACAAACACATTTAAACGGATGAAATTGATTGTTGGATATTTCCGTGCTCAAAGTGGTTTTTTTTTCCTCTATAGAAAATTCTGACATATAGATCGTAAAATCTTGCAAACAAAAATGCTGTGAAGGTTCAAATAGTTTAATTTTTAACATCTTCATCAGCTCTTTAATATTGTTTTAGTTGTTGTAACTTAAATCCATAACTCATATTTCAAACTAAACAATTATCTGTGGTTTATATCATTTTTATATTATTTTGTACGTATCTAAAAAAGTTTACAGGAATTCAATCTTATAAATAATTTACGGATTTAAATTTTGGATAATTTGCTTTTCTTCAAAATAAAGTCAATTTGCAGTAATTTGAATATACATGTATACAAAGTTATGTAGATGACATCAGTCATAAAAAAAATAGAGATTTTTTATTTCTCCTAAAACAATTAATGACAAGAAAAGAAAATGAAATTATAACCTTATCCAATCAAATATCCGCTAAATTATTGTTGGCTAGGCAGCTGGATTTCCGCCAAATGATTGCTAGGCTGGATTGAAGCGATATCAGCAATCTTTTGGTTCCTTTCTACTTTATTACAACTGTTTGGTTTCACAAAAACCGAATAAAAATCGGTGATAATAGAAATTAATATAATAATAGGTTGGTTTGTATTTGCAATAATATAAGCCAAGCTAGCTAGATATAGCTCCATGCAACAACTAAATTGAGAGGCCAATAATTGGGCAACTTTACTAAAATGCAGTGTTTTGAAATTCGGTTCTCATTCCGTATGCGGAATGCCACCATATACCGCATATACGGTATGTGGCAGCATATGCGAACTTTTATTCGGATTTATATATACGGATTTTAAATGAGAATTCACATATATAAATAAGCATACGGTAATATGTGGTGTGACTCACTGTTAATATACTCTAAACCGGTATTTGTATCACTGTTAATATACTCTAAACCGATAATATGTGGTATAAATCACTGTTAATATACTTTAAACTGGTATTTTATCACTATTAATATACTCTAAACCGGTAATATGCTCTAAACTTTATATTCGGACCTAATATAGATTTTCTATTCGGATTGCAACAGAATAGGAATATTCGGCCGAATAGACCGAATTTTAAAACACTGGTAAAGTGTGAAAATTGTCTCATATGGATTATTGCAGACGCGTTAAAAAACCACAAAAAAATTTAGATATATATTTAATAAGTGCACCGAAATTTATTTCAATTTTGGGTCCGCCTAGCTGTCCCCCTTGAAATGTCCCCCAGATAAAACACATTAATTGAGCTAAAAGACAAAAAAAAGCGTAAAACGGCTTTGAAAGAGCGTTAATCGCGCAAAAATGCTGCGGACCGTAAAAACGTCTGATAGTATTAATTCCAAATGACAAATGTATTCAACTAGAGACACAAAAGTATTCAACTACGATCTGCACTTTAAGAACGGCAAAAAAATCATTCGGGGGACGCAAAAGTCATTTGAACGGCAAACCGTCCGTTAGTGGGCGGACCGCAAAAGTCATTTCAACGGCAAATATCAGTAGCTAAACATTAACTTGTAAAGTATTCATTACACATTGTAAACTTCTACCTTCTCAAATAAAAGTATTCAACAGTTAATAACCCCCTTAAGTATTTAGCAAAAATTTCATCAGTCGTCAATAAAAGTGTGAATTACTTGTCAGTAGAGTATTCATATGTAACTACGAAAATATTCATTCTTAAACACAAGGTATTCACTTGACAAGTATTTACCAGAAAGTACTAATTCAGCCAAAATTTCAACAGTCATCAATAAAAGTTTGAATTACTTGTCTAAAGTATTCATCTGTGACTGCGAAAGTAGTCATTCTTAATCACAAAGGGTGCGTTTGGATGGTGCAAGGATTAGTGTAAGAATAGCAATTTTTGGATTAGTGGTTGAGAATAGTGCTAATCCGAGTGGTTTGAGAATAGTGCTAACTTTGAACTATTCGGATTAGTAAAAATGTCGTTTGGATTGTATATTTGGAATAGCGATGAAGGGAATGAATAAAATAATGATTAAACTAATATTATATTGCATTTAATATTTTAATTAACATTATATTACATTAAAGCTCAATTTTTTTAAACTAATATAATATTTTATTTAATACTAATATAATATAATATAATATTTATTTAATACTAATTTAATATTTAAACTAATATTATATTACATTTAACATTTAAACTAATATTATATTACATTTAATATTTAAACTAATATTATATTACATTTAATATTTAAACTAATATTATATTATATTTAATACTAATCTAATCTGATATTATATTTATTAATACTAATCTAATCTGATATTATATTTATTTAATACTAATATAATATTTAAACTAATATTATATTACATTAAAATTTTAAATTAATATTATATTACGTTTAATATTTTAAACTAATATTTTATTTAATACTAATCTAATATAATATTATATTTATTTGATACTAATTTAATATTTAAATTAATATTATATTACATTTAATATTTAATTTAATATTATATTTAATCTATAATTTTATTTAATATTAATATTTGATATTATATTTATTCAATACTAATATATTATTTAAATTAATATTATATTACATTTAATATTTAAACCAATATTTATTTAATACTAATATAATATAATATTATATTTATTTAATACTAATCAAATATTTTATTTAATATTTAAACTAATTCTAATTGAGAGGAATGAAAATTATTTTTTTATTACTATCACTAATCCTACTAGCTCTATTCTTGCTATTCCACCATTTCTTTGGATTAGTAGAATAGAGCTATTCTTGAGCTAATCCAATTTTTCAATTTGTGTTTGGATGACTCAAAAATAAGAATAGTGGAGCTAATCCAAAAATAGCTCTATTCTTGGACCATCCAAACGCACCCAAAGTATTCACTTGATTAGTATTTACCAGATAGTAGTAATTCAGCAAAAATTTCAACAGTCTTATTTTTGTCCTCTCCCTTGCTGTTTATGGACTTCAACACCAGCGCCTTCTTCATCTTGTTAGACACCGCTGTGGTGAGCAGAAGGGCAAGCTAGACAAAGCAAATGCTGACAAGCAGAGAAGGGGGACGGAGATCCTGACGTGGAATACTTGGATTGTGGGGCGTGCATGAGCGGACGGGAGCCGGCGGAGGTTCGACAACCAGATGTGTCATAGGCGGTGTCGCAAAGATCTGGATCGAATAGGGGAGAGCAACAGAGTCGAAAGGAGAAGGGAGAAAATCGGTGGCTCCGGTGGAGTCCTGGAGTGGGGAGTTTCACGACGGGAGAAGGCATCGCCTCTATCAAGAGGGGTGAGAGAGAGGGAGAGGGAGAATAGAGCGAAGTGATTGAGAGACTAAATTTATCGTTTTTTCTTCTCTCTCTTATTTTACATCAATAGAAGAAGTAGATAAGAAGAGGATTTTGGAGGTTGATAGGGACCATCTTAGTTAATTAATTAAATGAAAGAGAACTAGATTAGATGGAAAACGATTAGGGGACTTAACGCGGAGAAATTAGAATTACCCTTCAATTTTATGTGATAAAGAAATGTATAATTTATTCATAAATATCTTCTCTTCATCTAAACTTAATTATTAACTAGCTGGTTTCTATTCATAAAAGGGAATGCTGACACATATACACGACTTGACAGCTGACATGGAACAAAGGCTAAAATATTGTGTGATATCATTAATTGGTGACGCCACTTTTATTCTTATCTGGTATGTGAATTGAGCAGATAAGGTTTCTGTTGCTTTAACAAGAAACCGGAAAATGGTTATCCCCAAACGTCGGCAATATGATTTTTTTTTTATGCTGCTAAATTAATTAATTAATTAATTAATGTGGAGTGACGATGATCCCAATTGCATTCTCTTTTTCATTTTCGGCAAAAACTCAAAAGCATTAATTACGCGGCTCCCGGGGTTCCGTTCTCATTTACTGTACCGTGTTTTCTTTTGCCTGATTCATGAACCATGTAAATAGCAAACAGTGTTTTTTATTTTCTTTCACATAATTCCAGAGAGAATATTTCATCCGACACAACACTACTTAGATTTCGAATATGTATCCGAAATTAATACTTTCACACAATAAGTATTGAAAGAATATTCCGTTTAAAATTAAATCATTGGACTTATAGGTGAGGTCAACGATTCACTTACATATACGAGAAGAAGATTAAACTGCCAGCGGGACCCATCTGTCTGTATCACTGTTTATATTCGTGCAAAAGAAGATAACTGCCAGCGGCTGCTTTAATATTCGTGCAAAAGAAGATCGGACGGTTCGGATTCAAATTCAAAATTTAAGTTAACTGAGGTAATATGAATTCTGGAAATGAAGGGTCAAAAATATCTTCCGACACCCTTTATTAATTTCTTTATAAATTA
>CAXKVW010001652.1:0-24189 GCA_964058825.1 Carex arenaria
AGAACAAAAAAGACATATTATTGATTTATTCCCTACCACATATCCACATTTAATTTAATTGATTTTTTTTATAAGATTTAACTTAATTTTAACATAAAGATTGAAGAGGAGGGTATTTTTCCATTTTCATTGCAAAGAATGTTGTTAAAATTAAAGCAGTCATTTGTCATTTTTTTTTACCGTTATTTATTATTTGTCTCTTTGTTCAATCTTAATGTTAAATCTTATAATATAATCCCGTTGCAACGCACGGGTACAATACTAGTGTGTATATATATAGGGGGAGAGAGAGAGAGAGAGAGAGAGTGATGGTATCATGCTTTGGGAATTAAAGTGAGTGTTTTAATTTCCGCTTATATCTCCATTTTTAAAGTTCAAATAGTCAATCCGAACTTCTCAACATGTTCTTCATATTGAAATGTGCTTAGAGACCAAATTTTACATTTTTTTAGAATTTTTGAAATCAGTGTTTCTCATTGAATAAAATAATAATAAAAAATTCAGAAAAAATTTCATATGCTAAAATTTTGATTTTAATTTTAACTCTAGATTTAACCTGAATTACAACCAGAAATTCAGAGGGAGCAAAAAAAAAAAATTCAGGAGGGGACAAAGTTTATTGGAATCGATAGATCTTTATTAAAACTCAAAATCCAGAGGAAAGGGAGCGACTACCCTCCAGCCTCATATGGGTCCACTCCTGCCCATGAGAGTTTGAATTGAAGTTCAACTTTTCTTATAAATTTATAATTTTTAAAAGGATTGATAGATATAAGGTTTGAATTAAACTCGACCCAAACACGGATACATGTTCAAATATAATAATATCCGGACCCTACACGGTCCAATAGCACCTCTATATGTAGTAGTTTCTTCAGTTTAGAAAAATAAGTTCGCTATGCATTTCATATAAATTGCACGTGTATTAGGGCTGATTAATGAGCGAGTTGTTAATGAGCGAGTTGATAATGAGCGGATTGTTAATGAGCGAGTCATGAATTATGAACAAGCTAAGAAATCAAAAACTAATTTTCATTTACAGAATTTAACAAATTTCCATAATCCAATATAATTAAACATTGCATAATTTAACAAAAAATTGTCCATAAGCAAATTTAAGCGGAGAGGGTCATGGAAGCTGGAGCGTTTTGGTCTGGACTCTGGAGCACTTTAGGTTATGATCCTTTTTCTGAAGCATCATGTATCAATTTTAATTTAGGCTAGAGTAATGGAGCGTCATTTATCAATTTTAATTTTTGGACTCTAGAGTTTGAAACGTAAGTTTAGGTTAGGAGATTTTTTATTTATTCAATTTTAATTTTAATTCAATAAATTAGGATTAAATGTGGCAGTTCTTAAATGAGCGAGTTATGAGCGAGTTGAAGTATGCTCATGCTCGGCTTATTAAGTTAATGGGCAATAATGAGCGAGTTGTTAACAAGTTTTTAGTGAGCGAGTTATGAACGAGTCACGAGTTATGAGCAATTTATTCACCCCTACGTGTATACCTCTAGAAAAAAAAAATTAATCTGCACAGAGTTTTAAAGGATGTCCATCTGTCCATTTTGGCGTGTGATTTTTACATGAAGAGAGAAAATACTTTGTTGTTTGTTGAGGAATCCGGACGATATTAAAAGAGCCCCAATTTATCATTTAGTTGTAAGCCATGCAAACCAAATGCAGTCTCAATACATTAGAAGAGTTAGCATGCAACGTACATGGAATGAAAAGGAAATGAACGACATTCATATTCATGATTAAGCTTATATATCTTATTGCGTGAAAACCAACCCCCCTATATGTACAATTAGACATCTTTACGAAACAGCTACAAAAATTAGTTGTCTCAAGTACACTGATCACCATAGCAACAGGTGTGCTATGTATAATTTAGAAGGGCAACTGTTACCGACATAACGGGATATTTACAGTATTTAACTCCCAGGTAAAAATTCTATGAACATATTCACTGTCGAACCTTGATATATCATAGGTGCAGGTATGAATTTCAGTTCATCCTTCCAACTCCAAAGACCCAAACCGGTTCATCATTCATAGCCCTGAAAAAATAGTAAAACACAATATCAAATATACCCCTGTAATAAACTAATAAGGTGCCCAAAATGACCTCATCTTTTCTTCATTTTTTTCTCACCAAGCAAATGAGGAAGAAAGGAAGGTATTTATTTTGGAATTTTCCAAATATTCAAGATGAGTGATAGATGATATGTGTACGTCTCTCAAGGGTTTACGCGATATTTACATGTTATGTAAGAGCGAGTTTTTATCAAATTTCAGCAAGCAATACCAACCCTAATTAGTTGATGCTTGAGCAGCTCTCTTTTGGCGCATGCGGGCTGCCCATGACAGATTCTCATCAGAAACATTTTCCTTCATAGCACTTCGCTTCTGTAGCTCTGAAATTTGATCTTGCCATCTGTTTCTCCATTCTGCTTTAGTTTCCATTTCCTGTCAGAATTTAATTAAATTATTATTGCTTTATTTCATATCACAAGTTAATGGAATTAATTTCGATCTGCATATTGTCAATAAACTATCAGGGGTTCTATTGTCAATAAACAAATATCATACCAGTTAGACCTGGCAACACAACTTACCAACCAAAATTGAAATCCAAGATCTGAACATATTACAACCTTGCAAACTTGTACAACCAACAACAACTGACGAGTTTAATACAAGACAGTATACCTTCCAATTTGATTGAGATTGGCTGTGATATTACGGCTGAACTTGAACTTAGTTATTTGCGTAATCTAACCTATACAATGCAAAAATTCTCCTAAATGGTTGAGGAATTTTGTTACATAAATTGGGGCTTTAGTACCAATTAGAGAGCCATAACAGAACTCAGTAAATTGGGGATTTTTGCATCCCAATCTAACAAGAACTCAGTAAATTTTACCGGATCATAGTGCCTGGCTGCCCGTGCTGTGAAGGCGAAGCGGGTAAACCCGCGAGCAAGCTGCTTATCATACTCGGCTCTGCGATACGGATCCGATAAGGTCTCGTATGCCTCCTGAACTTCTATGAACAACTTGGTGTGTTCCTCCGTGCAATCAGGCGGCGACACATCGGGGTGGTACTTTCTAGCCATGCGTTTGTATGCTTTCTTTACCTCCTCTGATCCATCTCGCGTTGTGATGCCTAAAAGTTCGTAGAAGGATAGAGAAGAGGTGCGGGTTGTTTCTCTTCCCGTCACAGTCGCCCATGTGCGAAAAGAGACGTGGTTACTTCGGTGGCAGTGGCGGGGATGATCGCCGGAGAAGCGGAGGAGGGATGCACCTCCTCCGCCTAATCTGATGCCTCCTCCGGCAACGGTCGTCATTATATTGTTTTAGTTTAATCAATTTCTTTTTTTTTAAAGAGTGGGAATAGGGGATAAGTAAGAGGTGCTTTTCTTGTTATTGTTCGTTTTGTTTTATCCCCATTGTTTTGTTTTTATTAGTGGAGAGGAGATTGAAGAAGAGGAATTCATTTGACCTAAAGTAACTCAAATTTTGAGTTTAGATTAGGACCGTCCCATCTTGTTTGGCACGAATGTTAAAGAAAACTGTGCATAGAGTGGAAAAAACGTGCCGTGTTGTGATTAACACGTCGTGACTTTTGTCTCGTGCCATGCCGTGCCATGACCAAGTGAACAGTCACACGTACCATGACTAAAATGTCGAGGGGTGGTCACGGCACGCGAGTCACGCCGTGACCAAACGTAACTGGTCACGTTTCTCTAATTTATCTATTTTTCATAATTTAGAATTGTTTATTCAAGATTATCATTTGATTAAGACTTAACGGTCCTAATTACACGTGACTTGTGTGATTACGTGCCGTGCTGTGATCGGATTTTTCGCATGACGTGCCGTTCCGTATTGTAACCGTAACCGTACCGTTCCGTGATGGAGCCGGCTCTGCCGTGCCATTTTTCCCAGGCCTGATTTACCCGGATTCTAATCAGACGGTTCCAGATCTAAACTCAAAATTTGAGTTATCTCCGAGATCTGGAAAAGCCCGGAGGCAAGATGAGGACGTTGGAATCGTTGGTGTGTGGATTTAGTATTGATATTTTTGTCTGGTTATAAACTTATGATGCACAATTGTCAATTTGACGTAGACGCACTACTTATTACTGTTTAATATTTTTTTTTTTTCTGATCCTCTCCGATTCCGATTGTACGTTGATTCGAGAGATATTCTTGTTTTTTTTTAGACTGATGTTGGAAGGGGCATTTTGTTTTCTCTACAATTCAATGAATTCATCATGTAATTTAAGAGGAGCTGGATTAATTGTTTATTATTTTGAAACCGGTAGATATATTGTGGTCTATTTGTGGGGGCGTTTTGAAGGCTGTAATTCGCCTCCAAGTCCTCATGAAAGGAGCTTTCAATGCCATCCAGGTCCTTGGTTAGAATTATTTTACCTCTAATTAGAAGGAATGCCTTTAAAAAAAGAAAAGGAATATCGCAATATATTTCTGGTATCTGATATATGATTATTTTTTAAATTTTAATTATGAAAAAAAAATAACTATTAAGATTGTGATTTTTCACCAAGCTACATCGGATAGCTAGATATATTTGTGTGACTTGGAGTTCACCTTTTCTTATACTAATTATTTAGACAATAAAAGCTACGTTTTAATTGGAATATGATGAATTTCTTTATATAGCACTCAACAATTCTGATATAATGGGTAACAGCTAAATTTTCAAACTATTTCATTGGTATCTTTTACATAAACTAATAGTGTGATGTCAATAGCATTTGACTAACATAAACATGTCAATTCCTGACTATTGAGTATCAAGAAGAGACACATATTAGCTATTAGCTATCATGAACAATAATAACATCATTTCGTTATTATTTTAAAAATATAATAACATAATTATATTGGAATAAATAAATCAAAGCTTCAGTTACTCGAGGATAAGAACTAAGTCTATTTACTAATTTTTCCTCAAGATTTCGCAGCCTTTGCTAAAAAGTTTAAAAAAAAAATCTATTTATCAACTTGTACTAAGTAAGCCTGGTGATTTCAAAGAAACTTATTCTCTCGTTATTTTGTTTTTCCTTTTATTTATTTATTTTTTTTGGTTGAGAGAAGGGTTTTAGAGGCGGGGAGGTTTGTGGAGTGACAATTATCATTCTACAAAGTATATGTCAGTGACAATTAGCTCTACAGCTAGAGATGAAAGTGGGTCGGATATTATCCGACTGAATCCGAATTTGTATTAAATAGCTAGCTCACTACTTCAGAACTATTTGAATAGATAGAGATGAAAGCGGGTTGGATATTATCAGTGACAATTAGCCCCACGGTGGTTGATACGTGCTATCTAGAGCGGATAGCCCGTATGTCGAAAAATAGCTGTCACTTGCTGGATCTCGCCTTATCTCGGTCGATAAGTCAAGATGGAGATGGTTGAAGGAGATGGGCTGACGCAATAAGTCGATAAAGAGGGTGAGAAGAGGATGTGAGATATTCAGATTCTTCCCTATGCGATATCTCTCTTAGTGTAAACTGGTAGCTGAAAATTCGATCCCTTTCTCAGAAAATATGAGTCTTTTTATACCTAGATCTCTAACCGTTTTCCTACGGCTTAATCGGGAATCGTGGATGAAGTTATTGAGATCGTGAGAGCGGTTATCCCGCATGTGGCGGCGCACGCCCCGGTTTAACTGTTCTCTTTTCATATGCCGGGTTTCATCAGTTATGGACTTCAGCTTTAATATCTTTTGAGTTTTCTTATTGATTCCGGACTGGCTTTAAAAAAGAGATCCAAGTAAAAATCAAGACCTTGGTAACATGACCCTATCACAAATCATACTTGGCATTTTAATATGTAATCAACAAAATATTGTAAATAACTAAATAAGGGGGAATTTTATGTATACCTCTTAAAAACTTTAAAATTACGTACTTCCCTCTCTAAAATTCATAATTTCATATGTACCATTTTAAATTTCAAAACTAACAAATTTACCCATTTTATTGTTTTTACTATTAAAACTCATTTTATAAAATGTCTATTTTACCATTTATTAAGAAGAAAAATGAAAAATAGAAATGAAACATGTTTGAGAAAAATATATTGTGTTTCTAATTAGTAAGTTTTAAAAGACAAATAGGTTGTTTTTTCTACTATTGATTGCTCCTGAGTCCTGACTATTCTTCCGTTCAATTCTCAACTAATTAAAATAAGTTTCATATCTCTAAGAGCATCTACTTATTGATTGTATTTTGAGTAGTCTCTAAGAGCATCTACTCAAATGAGTTTATTGGTTTTTTTTTTTTTTCTGAGCGTTAGATCTGAACCAAACGACAGTGATGTTGGAAGGGGCATTTTTTTATTGTCTATAATTATTTGTAATTTAAGAGGAGCTGGGTCGTTCATTTATTGAGACGGATACGTATTAATTGTCGTAATGTGGTTTTCAGAATGGGGGCGTTTTGATTTTTTGAAGGCTGCAAGTTGCAACTCGCCTCCAAGTCGTCCTAAAAGGAGTTTCAATGCCATCCAGATGTACTTGTTAGTTGTTACAATCTTTTTCACTGTAGTTACAAGGAACGACTTTAAAAATTCTAGAAACTTTGAGCTAAATAGCTCGGTAAATATGTTATATCATCAACTTGTTGAATATTAATTTTTATTATTTTTGAAATACTTTTTACTATTTTTTATGATTTATTAAAGCTGGCAAAATATAGCCAAAAATATAGTCAATTTGATTTTATTTTTAAGCCATTTTTACCATCTTTCATAAATTATAAAAATAGTAAAAAAAAAAAAAATTCAAAAATCATAAAAATTGGTATTCTTCAAGTTCAATATGTAACCAATTTACTGAGCTACTTAGTTCGAAGTTTCGAATATAAAATTTTAAAATTTGACTCGGTAGCACTTCGGCCGAAGTGCTACTGAAAGCATATTAGTCTCTCTCTATATATATATATTATATATATAGAGAGAGAGAGTTGGGTTATGAGATTTATGAAGTAAAGCGAGTGTTTTACTTCACGTTCATATGAATGCGATTTAAAGTTCAAGACGATCCGAACATTCAAATTGATCTCCATATTTAATTGTGATTGGAGACTAGATTTTACATTTTTTCAAAAAAATTTACTATATTTTTCAAAAAATTTAAAATCACTGTTTTTTAGAAAGTTGATCTCAATATGTTTGTATGATATATTATTATTTTATAATTATAGAAAAAAATAACTAAAAAGATCTTGATTTTTCACCAAGCTACATCGGATAGCTAGATATATTTGTATGATTTTTTTTTTGTCAACCATCAATGTGGCTTGGAGTTAACCTTTTCTTATACTAATTATTTTAGAAAATAAAAGCTACGTGATAATTGGTACATGATGGTTTCTCAAAAAAGATAATTGGAACATGATGAATTTCTTTATATAGCGCTCAACAATTCCGATATAATGGGTATGAACTTTGATGTACCTCTAAAAACAGCTAAATTTTCAAATTATTTCATTGGTCGTCTTTTACATAAACTAATAGTGTGATGTCAATAGCATTTGACTAACGTAAACATGTCAATGGCTGACTATTTAGTATCAAGAAGAGACACATATTAGCTATTAGCTATGAATAATAATAACAACATTTTGTTATTATTTTAAAAATATAATAACATAATTAGATTGGAATAAATCAAAACTTCAGTTACTCGAGGATAAGAACTAAGTCTATTTACTAATTTTCCTCTCACGATTTCGCAATCTCTGTGAAAAAGTTAAAAAAAAAATTTATTTACCAACTTGTACTAAGTAGGTTTGGTGATTTCAAAGAAACTTATTCTCTCGTTATTTTGTTTTCCCTTTTATTTTTTTTTATTTTTCGGTTGAGAGAAGGGTTTTGGAGGCGGGGAGGTTTGTGGAGAAGATTTCGGGGGGAAATTATCGTTCTACATGGCATATGCTACTGACATATTAGTTCTACAGCTAGAGGTGAAAGGGGGTCGATTATTATTGATAAGCATATATTATATACACATTCGAACTAGTTTTTATCATATAATAACACCAAATATCTTGTATTTTGAATATAAAGTTAATAAAATACACCTCGATTCAAGTTACTGCAGTTCGTTGTCTTTATGATGCAGGAAAAGATGAAAAATGAAGGAAAATTCCCTCAATGCGGACGCATTATCATCCAGTGCGGACACACTCAGTACTTAGCCAAATTTCCACCACCGCAGAAGTCCAGATGAAAAGTCCGAGCGTAATGCGTCCGCACTCACCATCCAATGCGGGTCGGCCATCCGCACTCATTATATCAGAAAAAGTCCGAGCGTAATGCGTCCGCACTCATAACCCAATGCGTCTGATCCACCCGCACTCAATACTTGGCAGCTTTCAGAACAACACAGGAGTTCACCAGTGCGGGTCATACATCCGCATTCATATACAGTGCGGACGCACTCAGATCATTACGCAGAATGTTAAATAAGGAAAGTTTGAGTCGGTGCGGCCGAGTCCACCCGCACTCTCCACCAGTGCGGACGCAGTGAACCCGCAGATAACCAGAATTTCACATTTTTGGCATGGGTTCTATTTTTAGCACATCATGGACACGTTTTCTACAACCAATTCTGATCATGGCATCCTGGAAACAGCACCCACTAACCCACTACTCCTATATTCAAGCTAGGCATGGTCTCTTGCTATAAAAGGGGAGTTCATTCCTATTGAGAGGGCATTCAATTATCAAGCTCTACATCAATAATTCTCATCTCTCTCATCATCCATGGGTGCTCTTTCCATCTAAGAATTCTGTAGCAATTCTCTAAGTTCCAAGTATTTTTCAAGGAAGGAGAAGAAGAAGATTCAAAGGAGATTCCGGCAAGTATTGAGGTTTTTGATTCAACAAAGGGTGTAATTATTTCTTTAATTCATTTCTCTTTATTTTGCCAAACTTTGTAATGGATCTCTCCAAGAGGGAGTAGTTCTCTCTCTAGGGGTTTAGGTCAATGCATGAACTTGTTTAATTCTATTCTATTTGGTTTTTTGTTTTTATTATGATTGTTTTATTTGATTGTTAATTTGTGGTGATTTATTCTTTGTGGTTCGCATGATTTGTACCATAATTGTAGTTATCCCGCTTTAGGTCTTTTAGACTCCAAAGTAGCTTAGGATCATATATGATAGTATAAATTGTGTCACAAAGCCATTAGGATTTAGGTTAGAGAAACACCATCTTTTAATCTAAACCGGAACTACACAAATTAAAGTTAGGTATTTGGTGATGGACCCAAAAGTGAAATCAAACCCTAATTAGGACATCTAGAATTGAATTGGATATCGGTATGAAGAACCTAAGGGTGAAATACCGATATCTAAGGATAGGATAGACTAACAAGAGCTTCATAACCTAGATAGCTAGGGTGATAGACCGATCGGTGAAGTCCGAATTATCTAGGCACGTTATTAATTCACGAAAGTGACCCTTTTTAATATATTAGGTTAGAAACCTCATCAAATCAAGCATGAATTTAAATAAACCAAATAGATAGGATTAAATAAGGGATTGTAGACCGAAAGCCCCTAGAATTCTCCAATCTTTGTTAAACCCTAACTTAGCTTTACTCTTTCTTAGTTTTTATTGTTTAAACCTTCAACTCTTTGGGTATTGAACCCGCCAACCTTAGGATTATTAGTAAACAAACATTAAAACAAATTTTGAAACAAACCAAAATTCTGAAATTATTCTTTAGAGCAAAAATTGAAGTCTCCCCTTATCCCTTGGATCGATACCTTTTATACTATATTGATAGGTTGTGCGCTTGCAATCGACCAATCTTTGAGTATTTAGGTTTATAAATTTAAAAGAAAATTGAGTACAAAATATAGCCAAAACCCTATACACAAAATACTCATCAAGCTTTTTGGCGCCGTTGCCGGGGATAAAGGCTAGAATTTAGTTTTTACTTTAAAGATTTATTTTCAGAACTTTACTTTTCATTTTATTTTGTTTGAATACTCATCTTTGTTTCTTCTTTATCTTCTTTGCAGCGCTTCATGCCACCAAAGACGAGAACTAAGAAGAGCAATACCGAGATCTCCTCTACTTCTCGACCAAACACATGGTCTAAGAGAGTTGAAACGGAAGCCACATCCACTCCTCAACCTCCACAAATCAACCCAAGTGAAAATCCCGAAATTGAAGAAGTGCCCTACATGGAAGAATACGACGAGCAAGAGGGGCATGGTGACAACAACGGTCACAACAACGAACACAACAACATACCGGATCCAAACGCAATGCCTCAATACGGACAGCAAAACCAAGCTCATAACGGGAACAACAACGGGAACAACCATGCAAACCACCATAACCGACACAATCCCTTGTTCAACGGCTATCAACAAAACAATGGCCATCATTTTGGTTTTATCCCACAAGGGGGAAATGTTCCTAACCTCAAACCTTCTTTAATTAATTTATTAGGTCAAAGTCAGTTTGGGGGGGCGTTAAACGAAGATCCTCATGCACATTTAGCGGTGTTTGAGGAACATTGTGGGACATTTGCCCAAGAGGGACCGGAACTAGACAACCTCAAACTGAAATGTTTTCACCTTTCCCTTAGAGATAGCGCTAGAACATGGCTTAGGACCGTAAACCGACAAAACATTGGGTCATGGGATGATTTAGAAAAATTATTCTTAGGAAAATACTTCCCTCCATCAAAAACACAACATTTTAGGTCCAAAATTACTACTTTCAAACAAGGGGAAGGAGAATCACTAACCGAGGCATGGGATAGGTGGGCGGAGCTTCAACGCTTGTGCCCCAACCATGGCCTCGACAATTGGTTGTTGTTTCAGTTTTTCTTTGGCGGATGCACATTTGCCACGAAAACCCAATTGAACTCAGCCGCCGGTGGGAATATGTCCAAGATGAACCCCGAACAAGCTTTGCTAATGATTTAGAATATGGCGGTTAATCAACGCGAGTGGACGGCCGAGAGGAGTGCACGGCCTACGGCAACCCAAGGAATCATGAAGGTGGATGAAGTCACCGCCTTGCAAGCCAAAATGGAAGCAATGCAACACCAAATCGTGAAATTGCAACAAGCGAAGACCGTTGCAAAGAAAGAAACTTGCGGGATATGCGGAGATGGAAGTCATGCAACCGCCGATTGCCAAGTTCCAATGGAGGGCGAAGACCCCGTAGAGCAAGTTAATAGCATGTTTTACAACCTTGGAGACAAGAGAAATGACCCCGTCTACAACAAAGGTAATTTTAATTCAAACACGTATAATCCCAACGCAAGGTGGAACCACCCTAATTTCAAATGGAGAAATGATAATGATAATACCAACCAATATCAAAACAGTGGTAACCAATACCAAAATCGACCGAATCAATACCAAAGACCTCCCCAAAACGACCAAAATTCAGAATTGAAAAAGATAATAGAAGGGTTGGTGATTCAACAAAGTGATTTTATGAATCATCAAAGAGCTGTCAATACCGATATGTCGGACCAAGCAAGGAATTTTGGTCAAAAGTTAGAATTGTTGACAACACAAGTAAGATTGATGGAAACACAAATAGCACAACAAGCATCCTCGTCATCCCGACAACAAGGCACACTATCGGGCAAACCCGATGTCAATCCGAGAGAGCAAGCTCATGCCGTGACCTTGAGGAATGGAAAGGAATACGAAGGACCAAAGATGCCCGATGGAGAAGAGCAAAACGTGACTCAATCCGAGATGATTGTCACTCCCAAGGAACCAATTGCAAATCCAACCAACTCGGATAATCTTCAAAATAAGGGTAATTCGGTCCCAAACAAAGGTAAAGCTCCCGAAATTCCTAAATATATTCCTCCTCATAGGTTTGTCCCTTTTCCCCAAAGGTTGGTGAAGCATAAACTAGACCAACAATATGCCAAATTTGTAGAACACCTTAAAAATTTGAATATCACCATACCTTTCACCGAAGCAATCACCCAAATGCCTACTTATGCCAAGTTTTTGAAAGAAATCTTGTCCAATAAAAGAACAATTGAGGAAATAGGCACGGTTACCTTAAACGAAGAGTGTAGCGCTCTCTTTTCAAATAAACTACCTCCTAAACTTAAGGATCCGGGTAGCTTCGTGATCCCATGCAAAATAGGTGATACCAAGTTTGAAAGATGCCTATGCGATCTAGGAGCTAGTGTAAGTCTTATGCCAAAATCGGTCTATCAAAGGTTAAAACTGGTTGAATTAAAGACCACTAGGATGTCCTTACAATTGGCCGATAAATCGGTAAGATTTCCCGAGGGGATTGCGGAAGATGTAATAGTTATGATTGGCAAGTTCTTTGTCCCGGTAGATTTTGTAGTTGTTGAAATGGAAGAGGATACCCATACCCCTCTCCTGTTGGGGCGTGATTTCCTTATCACTGCTGGTGCAAACATAGATGTCAAGGAAGGAAAAATATCATTTGATATCGGAGGCGAAAAGGTAAATTTTCATATGTTTAACACCATCAAACATCCTTCTAATGATAATGATTCTATATGTAGAGTGGATGCTTTAGACTCCATTATAGCTACCCAGATAGAGGAGGAGATGGGGATTGAACAGCTTGACCAAGACCTCGAAGAAATCGCCTCTGAAAACGACCAATTTGGCGAAGATTTCACCCAGTGCGGATCAGGCACCCGCACTGAGGATCAGTGCGTCCGCATCCTTCAAGAAGAATCAAACAGGGCGGCCGAAATCCGACTCCAGTGCGGATCCGACCACCCGCACTCACGAGAATGCGTCCGCACTGGGCCCCTGGAAGCAGATGAGTCAAAAGTCCGAGCCGAATGCGGACGCACTGATGATCCAGTGCGGCCCACCGACCCGCATTCTGCAAATCCAGAGCAGATTTTCGCCGATTCACAGCCACCGAAGGTTGAACTCAAACCCTTACCACCTAATCTTCGCTATGAGTACCTAGGGACAGACAATACATATCCGGTGATAGTGAATGCCGAGCTCAACAAAGATGAAACCGACAAACTCCTACATGAGTTGAGATTGCACCGAAAGGCGATAGGTTACACCATCGATGACCTAACCGGGATCAGTCCATCATTGTGCATGCACCGGATCTTAATGGAGGACGATCACAAGCCGACAATTGAATCTCAAAGAAGGCTCAACCCGAATCTCAAAGAAGTTGTAAAAAAGGAGATCCTAAAACTCCTAGATGCCGGCATTATCTATCCAATCTCCGATTCAAAGTGGGTAAGTCCAGTCCATGTGGTACCAAAGAAGGGTGGTACTACGGTAATTAAAGGTGAGGGTGATAAAATGATATCAACAAGAATGGTTACGGGTTGGAGGATGTGTATCGATTATCGCAAGCTAAATAATGCAACAAGGAAGGACCACTTTCCCCTACCCTTTGTTGATCAAATGCTTGAACGACTTGCGAACCATACACATTTTTGCTACCTTGACGGGTATAGTGGATTCTTCCAAATCCCTATTCACCCGGATGACCAAGAAAAAACCACATTTACTTGCCCTTACGGAACATTCGCGTACCGTAGGATGCCGTTTGGCCTATGCAATGCCCCCGCTACTTTCCAACGGGCTATGATGGCCATTTTTTCCGATTTACTAGAAAATTCTGTAGAGGTCTTCATGGATGACTTCTCAGTTTTTGGAACCTCATTCGATGATTGTTTATCTAATCTTACGAAAGTTTTGAAACGTTGTGAGGAGACTAATCTAGTATTAAATTGGGAGAAGTGCCACTTTATGGTACAAGAAGCGGTTGTGCTAGGGCATGTGGTATCATCTAAGGGTTTAGAAGTGGACAAAGTGAAAATAGAGGTAATTGAAAAGTTGCCTTATCCAACATGTGTTAAGGATGTGCGGAGTTTCTTAGGCCATGCAGGATTTTATCGTCGTTTTATTAAAGATTTTTCAAAAATTTGTAAGCCTCTTACTAACCTAACAATGAAAGATGCAGATTTTATATTTGATGAACCTTGCAAGAGTGCTTTTGACAGGATCAAGAAGGAATTAATTTTGGCACCAATCCTTAGACCACCGAATTGGGACGTTCCTTTCGAAATCATGTGTGATGCAAGCGATTACGCCGTAGGAGCCGTATTGGGGCAGAAAATTGACAACAAACCGCATGTGATCTATTATGCAAGCAAAGTATTGGACGAAGCACAATTGAATTATACCACAACCGAGAAGGAGTTTTTAGCGGTAGTTTTCGCTATAAACAAATTCCGATCATACTTGGTAGGATCCAAAGTCGTGGTGTACTCCGATCATGCCGCAATCCGATACCTTCTCAACAAGAAAGATGCGAAATCTCGCTTCATACGGTGGATTCTTCTTCTACAAGAGTTTGACTTGGAGATCAAAGACAAGAAGGGAACCGAAAATTCCGTAGCAGATCACTTATCTCGCATCACCACCAAAGGTAAGGAAGATGACTTGCTGATTGATGACTCCTTCATTGATGAGCAACTATATTTGGTAAAAAGTCTAGAAGCTCCATGGTACGCTGATTTTGTCAATTTTTTAGCTTGTGATATAATGCCTCCAAATCTAACCTATCAACAAAGAAAGAAATTTTTTTCAGATGTTAAGCATTATTATTGGGATGAACCTTTCTTGTTCAAACTTGGGATTGATGGGATACATCGACGATGTATACCACAAGAAGAAACCATGGAAGTGCTCCGATGTTGCCATTCATCCGCATACGGAGGGCATGCTTCTACCAACAAGACCGCGGCAAGGGTCCTTCAAGCAGGATTTTATTGGCCGACATTATTTGCGGATGCAAGAAGTTATGTGCTTCGATGCGACAAATGCCAACGAACCGGCAACATCTCGAGAAGGCACGAGATGCCCCTTAAAGGAATACTTGAAGTCGAGATATTTGATGTATGGGGCATCGACTTCATGGGACCCTTCCCAAGTTCATTCAATAACAAGTACATCCTTGTGGCCGTAGACTACGTTTCTAAATGGGTTGAGGCCGTTCCTAGCCCAACCGCTGACTCCGCTGTGGTAAGAAAACTTTTTCAAAAGGTTATTTTTCCTAGGTTTGGAGTCCCTCGGGTGGTAATTAGTGACGGAGGCTCCCATTTCATAAATCGGCAATTTGACAACCTCTTGCAAAAATACGGTGTCAAGCACAAGGTGGCCACGCCCTATCATCCGCAAACAAGTGGGCAAGTTGAAGTCTCAAACCGAGAAATAAAATCCATTCTACAAAAGGTTGTCAACACCACACGTAAAGATTGGTCCATCAAACTTGACGAAGTTCTTTGGGCCTACCGAACCGCATTCAAGACGCCAATAGGTATGACTCCTTTTAAACTTGTATATGGAAAACCTTGTCATTTACCGGTGGAACTTGAGCACAAAGCCTATTGGGCAATAAAGGCGCTAAATTTGGATATGCGGGCTGCCGGTGAGAAGAGAATCCTAGACCTTCACGAGTTAGATGAATTACGCCTCAATGCGTATGAAAATGCCAAGTTATATAAGGAGAAAACAAAGAGGTGGCACGATAAACACATAATTAGGCGTGATTTTAAAGAAGGAGACAATGTTCTATTGTTCAATTCACGCCTACGCCTCTTTCCGGGTAAGTTAAAATCACGATGGAGTGGACCATACAAGGTAAAGAAGGTATTTACTTATGGAGCAATTGAAATTTGGAGCGAACGAACCGGAGCATTTAAGGTAAATGGACAACGCCTCAAACATTTTAATATGGAAAATCCTAACATTGAGGAAGAAAGCATTTACCTAGATGACCCACCAACTCAATCATAATCGTGAGTCATGTCGAGCTCACGACGTGAAATTGAGCGCTTCTTGGGAGGCAACCCAAGGTTTTATATTTTCTTTACTTTTCTGCACTTTACTTTTATTTTTAAAATTTTTTAATTTTAATTTTCAAGAAAAATTCAAAAAAAAAATTTCTCCCAGTGCATCCGCATTACCTCTCAGTACGTCCGCACTCAGGTAAATTAGCAAATATTTTGAAATTTTTACGAAATTTGAAATTTTTAGAAAATTATTTTTGCGGTGCGGACGGGCCACCCGCACTCACCATGAGTGCGTCCGCACTGGGGTCGTCTCTTTAAACTGACTCCTCCCATTCTCCTATTCATTCGCGCCTTTCCATTTTAAAACCTTCCAAAACCGTTTCTCTCCACTCGAAATGCGAAAACTGCCCAAATCCAACCATTTCTCTTCCATTTCTTTCCTCCCCACTGCCTTTTTCTCTCCCTTTTCTCTTTTCTCCCCCAAAATCGAAGTTCCCAACACCCAAAGAGGGAAAAGCACTTTTTCTAGGAAAAACTCGGATTTCTTCAAATTTTCTCGAAATTCTTGCGATCTTCAACGAGGTTTGATCTCTCCTTACTCTTAATTTCTTTATTTACTAGATAGATCTGTCAAATGGTACCAAGATTCGGGAAAATCAACCAAAATCAACCAAAATCGGTGAAAACGGTTCAAATCGTCTCTGCGTGCGGACCAGGGACCCGCACTTAACTGTAGTGCGTCCGCATCTGTCCTGAAAATTAAACTGTAAAACCCGAAAAACTGTCAAGTACTCAGTGCGGCCATACCACCCGCACTGAGATCCAGTGCGTCCGCACTACGTTCGATTAAAACAAAACTAGGGCAGAATTTTTGACCAAGTACTCAGTGCGGCCAGACCACCCGCACTGAGACCCAGTGCGTCCGCATTACGTTCGGTTAAAACACATTTTGCTTGAATTAAGACCAGTGCGGCCCAGGCCACCCGCACTTACACACAGTGCGTCCGCACTGGACCCCAAAACATCAAAATTTTGCAAATTTTAATTCTTTTTATTTATGTAGACTAAGATGTTTAAGGGAGGAAAACGCTTGAGGTCTGGGAAGAACAAGGGGCAACACAGTAACCAAGCACTTCACTACCCTCCGGCCAAAGCTTTGAATGAAGATCAAGAGATACGGAAGAATCTCTTGGAGAGCAATAGGAAGATTGAGCCCTCCCGATGGATCTGTCAGCACACGCTCCACACTTTGGGACTCCATGACAAGGTGAAAATGCTTACCGAGCGGATTGGGCTATGGGAGTTCCTATGTGACGAGGTGCAAACCTACAAAGGCCTCACTGTCGAATTCCTTTCCTCCTATGAATTCGATAGATCCACGATGATGATGAGCTTCAACCTTGGAGGGTATTATCATGAGCTCCATACCACCGCACTTATGGTTAGCTTAGGTTTGTCGGTCGAACATGTCGAAAACATGTGCACCACCCTTCGTTTCTACAATGACATGTCCGAGGCAGATTTTCGCAACCTCACTTGCCATATGGGCATACTAGGAGATCAAAGGGTGAAGAATGTCCTCCATCCGGCAATCCGCTATCTCCAAAGGGTACTTTCTTATACTCTCTTTGCCCGAGGTGAGACCGCATCGGTCTTCAACTTCGGGGATATGACTTATGTTTGTAGCATGCTCCGGAGAAATAATAGTGAGATGACCTACATGCCACACATCGGCTACCACTTAGCCAAGCATCTCCGAAACATAGCCCATAGCAAACAATCCGGAGGTGTAGTTCGGATTGGAGGAATCATCACAAAAATTGCTCGATACTTACAAATTCCAACCGGAAATGATACTATTGAGGGATTTACTTTGGTGGACATTGCCGGATTGGAGAGGGCAAGGCTCATCAAATTTGATGACATAGAGGAAGCTTATATCAACTTAGGACCGGGTGACATTCGACACCGGTTACCTCTCCAAACTCCGCTTGATCCATTGAACTACGCTACATGGAAAATAGTTGATGAGCCACTCGAGCCACTGCCACCACCACCACCTCCTGTCATTCCACCACCCGCACCAGCACAACCGGATGCCGATGCCCCTCAACCACAAGGATACCCAACGGCTCAACAAATGTGGGATTTCATGCAAAACATGCAAGCATCCATGCAAACCGTGTATAATTCTCTCGCCGACTTGCGCATTCATGTTGACCACCGCATGGATACCATTGAGCACCGTTTGGATGAGGTCGAAACCGAGGCGGGCGCGGCAAATTTCTATGCTAAATTGGGGGTCCAACAGAACAATCCTCACTATGAAGATGATCCTCCAACACCTCCATACCAAAGAAGAGCCGCCATGAGAATGGAGCAAGAAATGGCTCGAGCACGCGAGGAAGCGGCTAAACTTGCAGCCGAGAATGCGGGAGAACCACAAGGCGAAGACAACAATGAAGGAGCGGAGGGTGAAGAGGAGGAGGGTGAGGAACACGCCGACGACGTCATGAATCAAGATGACGAGTGATACCGTGCACTACCACCACCTTTCGCTAGTAGTATCTCATGTTTCTTCTCTTTCTTTTTAGTTTATATTTCAGCATTGAGGACACTACTTTATTTAAGCTTGGGGGATAGGAGAAGAAATTGTATCTGCATGCATATTTATTTTTCCGTCTTTATTTTAGGATTTATGACCTTGTTTTTTTTACCTTGAGTAGGATTTGTGGTTTTGAACTTAATTGCTTGAAATTGCGAATTTGTCAAGATGTTTTACGAGGTTATGAAAAATAGAGTCTTGCATAATTGAACTTAAATGTTTGAAAATGCATAAAGTATAAAATCATGTTTTAAATCGTTTTAAAAGTTGGCAAAATAAGGATTTTGATAAATTTGAGTGATTGCCGAAAATTAGAAATTTTAATGCAAATTTAAACAAGTTTTGGCAATACCCTTGAAGGAATTTGAGATAACCACATAATTTGGCGAAAAACTTTGTGGAAATAAAGATTTATGAAAATGGAGGCTTAGGAATTTAAAATTCTTTTCAAAATTTCGTCTTATAATTGGAAAAACAAATTGAGAAAAATCGGGATATCCATAGGTATGATTTAATGCTTAAGGATGTGTGTATTCATGATATTTTGCAAAAATATTAAAATTTTGTTTTAAATTGAAAAATATTTATAAAGAAAATAAGATTCCACTCGCTTATGTTACGGCGACATGACGTACTTATAGCGATGAATCATTGACACTTTGCTCCGCTAGTTTGCCCGATAAAGTGGCCAGGTTTGCACTAAACATGTGAATTCGTGTCATAGAAGGGTTGAACCATGAGCATGCAAATGCACTTTTGAATTAAAACGGTTGGGTATGGGTTAGCTACCTATAATTAGCCGGTTTTGTCCTAAGGAGAAAGAATTATAGTGTCACAAATTATGAGAAACAAAAGAGAAAGTGAATTTTGCATATATCAACACATGAGGTCTACGATTTTTCTAACCCAATCTTGGTCCAAGCTTGGGGGATTTTTTTTAGAAATTCCAAAAATTAGACCACAATTTTTGTAAAAGAATTTGAATTTCCAAAATCTACAATTTCTAAATCTTTAAGGAAATGAAAGTTAGAGTAAGCAAATTGTGAGGTGAAACATAATTTACCAAGGGTTAGGCTTTAAATTTTGTAGAAAGAGTACATTAAATTTTCTAAATTTTGGCAAGATCATGCAAATTTTTCGAAATATTTGAGAAATGTATACTTGATATGAGGTTATAATTAGAGAACGAATTGTGTTCCAAGTTTAGATGCTGCTTGAGGACAAGCAAGGTTCAAGCTTGGGGGATTTTGATAAGCATATATTATATACACATTCGAACTAGTTTTTATCATATAATAACACCAAATATCTTGTATTTTGAATATAAAGTTAATAAAATACACCTAGAATCAAGTTACTGCAGTTCGTTGTCTTTATGATGCAGGAAAAGATGAAAAATGAAGGAAAATTCCCTCAATGCGGACGCATTATCATCTAGTGCGGACGCACTCAGTACTTAGCCAAATTTCCACCACCGCAGAAGTCCAGATGAAAAGTCCGAGCGTAATGCGTCCGCACTCACCATCCAATGCGGGTCGGCCATCCGCACTCATTATATCAGAAAAAGTCCGAGCGTAATGCGTCCGCACTCATAACCCAATGCATCTGATCCACCCGCACTCAATACTTGGCAGCTTTCAGAACAACACAGGAGTTCACCAGTGCGGGTCATACATCCGCATTCATATACAGTGCGGACGCACTCAGATCATTACGCAGAATGTTAAATAAGGAAAGTTTGAGTCGGTGCGGCCGAGTCCACCCGCACTCTCCACCAGTGCGGACGCAGTGAACCCGCAGATAACCAGAATTTCACATTTTTGGCATGGGTTCTATTTTTAGCACATCATGGACACGTTTTCTACAACCAATTCTGATCATGGCATCCTGGAAACAGCACCCACTAACCCACTACTCCTATATTCAAGCTAGGCATGGTCTCTTGCTATAAAAGGGGAGTTCATTCCTATTGAGAGGGCATTCAATTATCAAGCTCTACATCAATAATTCTCATCTCTCTCATCATCCATGGGTGCTCTTTCCATCTAAGAATTCTGTAGCAATTCTCTAAGTTCCAAGTGTTTTTCAAGGAAGGAGAAGAAGAAGATTCAAAGGAGATTCCGGCAAGTATTGAGGTTTTTGATTCAACAAAGGGTGTAATTATTTCTTTAATTCATTTCTCTTTATTTTGCCAAACTTTGTAATGGATCTCTCCAAGAGGGAGTAGTTCTCTCTCTAGGGGTTTAGGTCAATGCATGAACTTGTTTAATTCTATTCTATTTGGTTTTTTGTTTTTATTATGATTGTTTTATTTGATTGTTAATTTGTGGTGATTTATTCTTTGTGGTTCGCATGATTTGTACCATAATTGTAGTTATCCCGCTTTAGGTCTTTTAGACTCCAAAGTAGCTTAGGATCATATATGATAGTATAAATTGTGTCACAAAGCCATTAGGATTTAGGTTAGAGAAACACCATCTTTTAATCTAAACCGGAACTACACAAATTAAAGTTAGGTATTTGGTGATGGACCCAAAAGTGAAATCAAACCCTAATTAGGACATCTAGAATTGAATTGGATATCGTTACAATATCCAATTCAATTCTTGTTTCCAATTCAAACACCCTAATTAGGACATCACACTTGTCATGATCGTTACCTTGTTTGTAACGATCAGAACCACAGACATCACACTTCTCTTTAGAGATATTGTCATGATCGTTACAAACAGAAGTGTTTGAATTGGAAACAAGGTAACGATCGTCACAATATCTCTAAAGAGAAGTGTGATGTCTGTGGTTCTGATCGTTACAAACAAGGTAACCAGTTAAATCCCACAAAACGTGTACCGCGAAAGGTTTTACAGTATCTTCCAATAACTCCGAGATTGTTAAGGCTTTTTTTAACTTCGACAACCGCAGAACAAATGCGTTGGCATAAAGAAGAAAAACGGGAGAAGGAAGGGGTCATGGTTCATCCTGCCGATGGTGAAGCCTGGAAAGAGTTTAATCGTCTGCACAATGATTTTGCAGCAGATCCTAGAAATGTGTATCTTGGGTTTTGTTCGGATGGATTCTCTCCTTTCAATATGGGGGGCCGGTCTTACAGCAGTTGGCCGGGATTTCTAGTCGTTTATAACCTTCCTCCAGCTCTGGTGATGCGCGACAACAACATATTCCTTTCCTTGTTGATACCAGGGCCTAATAGTCCGACTCGAAGCATAGACATTTACCTGCAGCCTCTTGTGGATGAACTCAATAAATTGTGGAACAATGGAGTGCTAGCCTATGACAAATTCAAGAAACAGAATTTCATTATGAAGGCTGCCCTAATGGGAACTATTAGTGACTATCCGGCCCTAAGTATGCTCTCTGGATGGTCGACGAAGGGAAAACTAGGTTGTCATGTATGTATGGAAGACACAAAGGCTTTCCAACTTAAGGAGGGAGGTAAAACTTCTTGGTTTGATAGTCACAGAAGGATGTTGCCCCATGATCATGAATTTCGGTTTGAAAAAGATGCTTTTAAGAAAGACACAATAGAAACTGACGATCCTCCTCGACGCTTGAGTGGAGAAGAATTGCTCGATCGAGTAATGTCATTTGAGCAAGTCACATTTGGCACCAAAAATAAGAAAAACATTCCTGGTTTTGGTGTGACACACAATTGGAAAAAGAGAAGCATTTTTTGGGAGCTACCATATTGGAAAGACCATCTGGTACGGCATCACATTGATGTTATGCATCTCGAAATGAATTTCTTTAAAAACATATTGTGGACGTTACTCGATATTAAAGGAAAAACAAAAGACAATGCAAAGGCTCATCTCGATATGGCACAGTTATGTCATCGTCCGCATTTGGAGCTGACTACCAACGATAAGGGCAACATAGTAAAGCCACACGCAACTTACTATTTGGACAAGAAACAGAGACGTGAAATTTGCGAATGGGTTAAGAATTTGCAGTTTCCAGATGGGTATGTCTCTAATTTGGCGAATATTGTGGATGTTGATGATGCTTCATTCGGTGGGTTGAAAAGTCATGACTGCCATATCTTTATGGAGCGGCTGTTACCAGTTGCCTTTAGAGATTTTCTTCCTGATTCAATCTGGGAGGCATTAACAGAGGTTAGCAATTTTTTCAGAGATCTGTGTGCTAGAGAATTAGATCCGGTTCATATTGAGAAGCTCGAGAGGGATATTATGGTCACAATATGCAAGCTAGAGAAGATATTTCCGCCCGGCTTTTTTGATTCAATGGAACATCTAATTGTTCACATCGCTTACGAAGCACGAGTTTGTGGTCCTGTTTCATTTCGTTGGATGTATACATTTGAAAGGTTAGAGTTCTAATCTTCGTACTCTATTCATTTATATACATTATATAACACTGCACATTTATTTCACGTGTTGCATGATATTGTAGATGCATAGGGCGTCTCAAGAGAAAAGTAACTAATAAGGCATGTGTTGAAGGTTCAATCGTAGAGGCATATATTGTTGAAGAGATATCCAACTTTATGTCTCTATATTTTGAAGATGAGGTCGTTACACGGTTGAATCGCCCGGAACGATACGATGACGGTGGATTTGTCGAAAATGATCAACGGCTTCCTGTTGTTAGCTACCCTGGACGTGCAACAGTAAATATTCCCGTCAGAGATCTTACGGATGAAGAGTTAAATGCGGCACACTATTATATCATGACTAATTGTCGTTCAGAATTCGACACTTTGATTAGGTAAGCATCTTTAAATCTGTTCGGAATTCGACACTTTGAAGAGAGTTACTAAATTTAGCTTATTGCAGGCAATTCGATGCTGAAATTAGAGAGGATAGGCCAACAATCAGCGCAACACTTCTCGATAGAACTCGTTCCCGAGAGTTAGGTCCCTGGATGCATAAATTGGCGTTGGGCGGTAAAATTGTAGATGAAAGGATAGCTGAAATTGCGTGTGGGCCAATCACACGACGAGTTTATCGTTACAACATGTACAATGTGAATGGTTTTCGATTTCACACCGAGTCATACGGGATAAACAGAAAAACAAAAAATTATGGTGTTTGTGTTGAAGGTGAGAATTGGGATGGCACATCCAATGACTATTTTGGCATACTTGAAGAAATTATTCGGTTGGAATATAGTGGGATCAACAACAGAGTTTTCTTGTTCAAGTGTCGTTGGTTTGACACACATAGGGGGATGCGGGTAGATTAGAAGCATGGATTAGTAGAGATAAATCATACAAGGCTTCTTCAAAAGGGCGAGAATTTTGTGTTTCCCTGCCAAGCGATTCAAGTGTATTATCTGCCTTATGCGTCATCCAAGCGAGAGAGACAAGACTAGTGGGTTACAATCAAGACAAAAGGAAAAAAGAAAGCCAATTATTTTGTTCAATGGAGATGCGTCTTTCGAAAACAATCCACATTTGACTGAGTTCTTTCAAGAAGACGGTCCAACTACCCAATTTGAAGTGCGTGCTGCATCTGAGTTGAATGATCCAAGTCTATTCATTGATGGGGCGGATCCTGAGATTGTCACAGAACAAGAATTACAACCACAAAATAATCAACAACAGGATAACAAAAAAAGGAAAAAGAAAAAAAACTACATAAATTGCAATATTAGGTTAATATCTTTCAATGTACATTTATTTGGAAAATTTATCTATGTAACGTCCTTTTTAGGTTTGGAATTATTTGTGAAACTAATTGTTTTTTGTTCTCTC
>CAXKVW010001653.1:0-24149 GCA_964058825.1 Carex arenaria
AAGCCGACTATTGTACATTTTTTTTTTTTTTTTTTAGTGAACCAACTATTGTACCTGTACTGCACGTCTGATACCTATCCTTTGTCTGATAGACATAGAGATAGAGATAGATGTAAGATGTGTGACCGTTAATAAACCAACCTAACCTAACCTTTCAAGTTTCAATTCAATTGAAGCCATGGTGACCTTTTCTCCTCTCTCTCTTCATCTTCATCTTTCTCTTCATCACCTCCTTCCCAAATCTATCAAAACCCTTCTTCTGAACCCAAATCCGAATAAAAAACCGAAACCCAATGTGAAGCTAATAATTAGTCGGAGAGAATTTATGCCCTCAGCCTCAGCTGCTGTGCTCTCCGCACTTATTCTACTGCAGCAACCTCAAGAGACTACTCTTGCTCTTGCCGCCGCGGTGGGGCCCACTGTCAGTGAGTGTGAGTTTACTGTGATTCCTTCTGGACTTGGTTTCTGTGACCAAGTTACTGGCACCGGTGCCGCAGCTTCCAAGGGACAACTTATCAAGGTACTCTACTCTCTCTTCTTCTTTTTTTCATTTACGCCCTCATAAACATTGAATTCTATGTTTCAGTCCTTCAATAGGGACCTAACTTTGAATTAATTTCAGGTTCTTGCTTTGTTAATTAATACTTTATTTATTAATATATATTTAGGCACATTATGTTGGAAGGTTAGAAAATGGGAAGGTTTTCGATAGCAGCTATAACCGAGGAAAGCCCCTCACTTTTCGTGTAGGAGTTGGAGAGGTATCTAAATATTTATCTTTTCTTATTTTCTTTCAAATAATATTGGGGTTTTCTTTAATATTTTTTTCCCCATATAATTTTTCTTTGTTACAAATAGCAAACACCACTTCATTTTCTTTTAGCAAATTTGATTTTTTATTTTTGCTTGATAGAACTTAATTAATTTTAAAGATTTGAGGATTAATTTCATGTTAGAAACAAATATTGGATGGAACATGAAAATGTCAGAAATGTGGACTGGTCTTCGCAAATATATAAAAAAATTGATTTTTCAATTTTGTGTTTGAATTTGGAGCAACTTGTAGGTAATAAAAGGATGGGATCAAGGCATAGTAGGGGGTGATGGTATCCCGCCTATGCTTTCTGGTACGAAATTAATTACATTTTATTGTAAACTTCACTTAATAGTTAATAGTTAATAAAACATAGTTAATTAATAAGATATATTTTGATGTTTTAGGCGGTAAGCGCACTTTAAAGATACCTCCTGAACTTGCATATGGTGCTAGAGGAGCAGGATGTAGAGGAGGTCTATATATATTCTTTCTCCCTTATTTATTGTTTTCTATACACGAATAACCTAAGAAAGTTTGAATTAAAATATCACTATAAAATGTTTTTTTGTTTGCATAAATCTTTGTCATGTCAGATGAAAACTCCTAATTTAAAAAAAAAAAAATTGATGAAATTTTTGTTTTTTGATGCAAACCTTGCATGCTTTAAAGGCTAAACTTGAGGTAATTAATTAACCTGTCTTTCTTTATCCTGTTCCATTTGTCTTTTTTCAGGTTCTTGTCTAATCCCACCTGATTCGACGCTTCTATTTGATGTTGAGTTCATTGGGAAGATTTGAGAAGCATACTTTCTCTCTTTCATTCATTTTTTTTTTTTTTTGATAAAAGTGGAGTGCATTCAAGGATAGAATCAGAAAATTCAAATAGGAAACATGATGAATAAGTGTCATGTAATTTCATCTTATGAGGAAGACAAATAATAATATCTTTTTGAAAACTTTAAAACCTATAGGAGCAAAAATAATTTTTTTTAATTCATAGGGGTCTTAGCACCATTTTTCCAAAACATACTTCTGCCCTGAGTCATCACATCATTTCACTAAAGTAGATATTTTCTTACAGTCGATATCAAACAACTGGTATTAGGGACGTAGCCACAATTTTTATCAAGATTGAACAAAAAAAATTACTAGTATGACCATCAAATTACAGATTGTCATTAATTATTCAGACTGCGAGTTGTCTAGGAGCAGGCAAACAATTTTCTAGGAGTAGATGATAGCTCAATTATACACAGATTTATACTTGATTTTCAAAATTCAGGAATAAATAACTGCCTACGTCTAGTTCAATATAGTTTCATCATTGACGGATACCATCCTACTATAGTTCATTACATGAAAGAAAAGGCAAACAAATCTATTCCTATTACCACAAAAGCACTACATTTTTAGTACCGAACCAAAAATACTGAAAAACTATCACACCAACACACATTGGTAAAAAGTTATAAAAAAAATTACTACTTATCACAACACAGAATTAACATCAATACATACACTGTTGCCTGTTATAAATCTCGTTTCCACATGTGAGGGATAATTGTATTAGATGCTTGATCAAATCATTTGTCCTTTTTTATTTTGACATTTTTGACAACTTTTAAATGGTCAGAAAATAACGGTCCTTGATATATGTTCAATAATATACCTCATATCATGTGATTGTTAGGCTAATTATATGCTCAATATATTTATAAATTTGCTTTTAAATTTTTAATTGTATTTGAATTAAAAAAATATATATTGGTGAGATATATTGTCAAAACTTAAGGAGATGGAAAGATTTGAAACTATTTCATTGTATTACTGTATATTTGTGATTACATCTTACATTAATTGCTTTACATAGAGAATAAAACTAGCTTAATTAATCAAAAATCTAAACCTGATTTAGTAAAACCAACTATATATGGTGCCTATTTATTAGAAGAATCACAGTGTTGACCAAGTCAACATGAGCAAATAAGATTTGACCAAGTCAATATGAGCAAACCATCTATAGCACGGCACCTTAACGCAGCTTCGCCTTATAGAGTTATAGGTAATTATTTTGAGATAGGAGTAGGTCCGATGACTTTTAGGTCCAATTAGCTATAACACCGTACAATTAATAATAAGATCTGTGCGCACGGAAATTGAAACATACTTGCACGGATTTTAATTAGTTACACGAACTTGATACAGATCGAATGGTCATTACACCCATCGAACTAAAGTAGGTTCAATGGGCATCGGACTTACCCTGGATTAAATTATTTTCCCGCCATCGGAAGGCATGTACTTTACTGAAACTCCATTGAATGAACCTGTCACGTATAATCACTCGCATTCCAAATTAATTCTTCGGCTGTGGCCAGTGGGGCCTAGCTAGAGTCATTCTCATCGTTGTAAAGTATTACTTCAAAACCAGGATCATTCAAAACTTGCATAGTTTGTCTTCCTCATCGCACGAAATCAGACGACTGAGATTGCGAATAGGCAGAAAGAAGGCACGGTGATTGACGGTTAATAGAGGGACACGTCACTGGTACGTCAACTGGTGACATCTGTACACTTGGCAGATCACGCTCTTCTCACTCTCCTCACTTGTTTAGCAAACAAACAAAAAACAAACTAAAAAGGCAAAACATTCCTATATTAGAAAGCATCGATCTATTCGACGATCTCTCTCTCTCTCTCTGTAGTGTAGAGAGAGATCTTCATCTTCTTCAAAGGTAGTATAGATAGGATTTTGCATTTTCAGTTCAAATCCATCCGATCAAATAAATAAATGTTCTATTCTTCAATCTTTGTTTAAATCGACGACTTGTTCGCGTTTCTTAGGTACTTGATTTCTTCGTATAATCTTCAGATCGTAGGAATTAATTTCCCTTTCTGCTGTGCTTCTACTAAGCGCTTGATGCTTTCGTGTAATTTGTATTCAGTAATTAAGTCACCTTTGTAGCAAATTCAAAACAAAACTATGTATTACATCAAAATTAGTTCAATATATATATGATTATTTAAAGACTCGATCGTAACCTTTGATTCCTCTCATTATAGTACAGAGTATCTTTATTAAATTGGTTTAGAGTAGTAATTAATGCTGATAACATTTTGTTATTTATTGTTTCTGAAGTGCATTTACAATGAATGGTTGGGGTAAATATGACTGGGTTTGTGCTATCTGTGACAATGGTGGTGACATCTTAAGGTATTTTTTCTTATTCTTATCCCTTTTTACTTTTACCAACATCTATGTAAGAATTAATACTATACATATATTTAATTTGCATGCAACTGCAGTTGCAGAGGGAGCTGCTTACGATCATTTCATGCCACCCCTGATCCAACTTTATATTGTGAAACTCTTAATTTTACACAAGCTCAAGTTCAGGTATTAATTTATATACACTGTTAGCTACTCCTTTCTCCCCTTTTTGCTTATTTGGTGCTTAATTAGCTGCCATTCTTCTCACATATTGGTGCTTTATATAAAAAAAACTTGAGTTGGTTGCTGTAATTGCAGGAGATGAATTCTTTTTTGTGTGACAATTGTTTGTATGAAAAGCATCAATGCTATGCTTGTGGAATATTGGGTTCATCTGCAAAATCTGATCAGGAGGTACAAGTACAACTCTTTTCACATATGTGACTCTATTACCCTTCTAATAAATTGTGCACTGTTCAATATCTTTCAAATATGAATGATTTGCATTGTATGTATTATAAGAACTGGTTCATGTCTTTGACAAGTCCAATTGGTTTAATTAAGTTCTTTTTTATGTTTCTCTATCTCGCCAATGAAAGGAAAACCAGAGTAAATACTATGAATACTATAAAATTGACCCCCATATTTTTATGAAAATTTCATAAGATTGACCCCCATACGAAACTTTCGAGATTTGACCCCCATAACTTGGAAGTCTGTCTCCGCCCCTGCTTCCTTTTAAATGATGAAATTAGTTTTATTTATAATGATATCATTTAATGTTTTGTAATTTTGCATAATTGTGAACCAGTTTATCTGTTATTAACATGTCAAACTTAAATTTCACTAGAATATTTAATTGTTAAATTCACTCATTATTGGTTATTTTTATGTCAGGTGTTTGTCTGCAGATCGTCAGATTGCGGGCTCCATTATCACCCAAATTGTGTGTCAAAATTACTTTGCCCGAGAGATGAAGCAAAAGCGGGCAAATTAGTGGAGAAAATTAAAGAGGGAGGTGGGTTCGAGTGCCCAAGGCATTTATGTCATATTTGTCAAGGCCTGGAGAATAAGAAAAGAAATGATTTACAGTTTGCCATCTGTAGAAGGTGCCCCATTTCATACCACCGTCGATGCCTCCCCAGGTTTTAATTTCTTCTCTCCTGCAAATTAATACAATGGTTTCTGGGATTATGTGGATATAATAAACCTTCATAAGAGTCTTCTTCCAGTATTGAAGTATATTGAACATTTTGTGGTTGCTGATATGAAATTATGAACTATATATATACAGGGACATTTTATTTGAAGATAAAGACGAAGACAATTTACAAAGGGCATGGGATGACCTTCTGCCAGATCGCATTCTCATATACTGCATGTATGTAGAACTTGGTGAAATTCCAACAGAAAAATAGAATTAGGAATTCTAAAGAAAGAAAAAGAAAAAGAAAAAAATCAATTATAGTGGTTTATGTTTACCATGCACTTATGTAATCCTTTATACTTGGTAACTTGGTCAGGAAACATAAAATTGAGAAAGATCTTGGGACACCAATGAGAAACCATTTACAGTTCCCTCCAGTGAATTGTAAATGGAGACCAAAGGAAATTTTCAATTCAAATCATCAAACTCCTGTGAAGAACCAACATAGAATTGCACAGACAGGTGGGCCCAAGGTGTTATCATTTGGTGAGAAACAGAGAGCCTTAGAGAGTGCTAGTGCTGCTGAAGCTAAACTACCCAGAAGTTGTTTTCCCCATTTCAGTGAGACAACCCACAACAAGTAAAAGTTGTTTGCCAATTTAGTCATTTTTTATTTATTTTTCCTCCCATAAAAGAAGGCCTGTTATACTCTGTTTTTCTTTATTAAATCAACATAAAATTAAGTCGATAAACTTTACATCAATTTTCATCTTTTGTAATAAATATTAATAGTAGGTCCAATTTGGTCAAAGAAGAATCATGCTATACTTTGCACCATTTGTGTAATTTGCTTAAAGAAGAATCATGCTATACTTAGTGGTTGACCTAGGCATAGACAAACTATTATAATTATGACTTTGCCTAAGCTTGCAAAAAGGAAAAGAAGTAAAATGTGATAGTTTGATAAATTGTTTTTAAATACATTTGCCCATGCTTATATGGCTATTTGGATCTGCCACTGGCTAAACTGGTACTACGATGAATTGAATGTCAGACTACAATACAAAATACAACTAATCATTCTCATGAATACTTATCTTGTTTTTCTATTTATTTAATGAACCCTAATGCATACTTGTATTATAAAATGATACATTTGAAGAATGCGTGCATTACTGGAAAATGAGTCATCATCTGTGACAATTGAGAAGGTGAGAACGAACTTGAAGATACCATCTATGTATCATAATTCTCAGAGGCAAACCATCGAATCTATCAGTGAAAGAGAAATAAAAGAGACTGTTGAGGTACTATACCCCATCATGAACTATAGAGTACATTGTGAAGAAATTAAATTAAAGGAGGTTTAGCTGTTAAAGAAAAAATAAAATGAAGAAAGTTGAATTAGGTCAAGAACTTTGCAATTCTAGCTCTGACATTTCATCTGTGGGGTAAATGCAGAGTGCTATAGCTGCTTTGGCTAAGTTACGAAATCATCGAAATATTGAAGAAGCCAAAGCAATATGTTCACCTGATACTCTCTCTAAAATTTGCGACTGGAGGGTATTATATATACTTCATTCACTTTCTACCATGCATTATAAAAAATTTCTGGGAAAATTTCACAATTTTGTTTCTTTACTCCAATTATTTCTATCCTTTTAACAGACCAAGCTAAGTGTGTACTTGGCACCATTTATCCATGGGAGTAGATACACTTCCTTTGGAAGGCACTTCACCAAAGTTGATAAACTAATGGAGGTACTTAGCCTATTTACAGACTAAATTCAATTTGTCCATGATTTTCATCAGTTACTTTTAGAAGGAAGTAAAAAAGGTTTTTGAAAATTGCACATGTGGCATTACTTTTGCAATCTAGCAATCCATTTAAAAAATAATTGGCCCCTTTTGAAGGCTAAAGGCAGTATAAGTTTTGCTGAGAACTTCACTATGCATGCAGATTGTTGATAAACTTCACTGGTATGTGCAAGATGGTGACACGGTAATGACATTCTCTGTTCTACTGATATTAGATAATTAGACTACTTGTTATTCTCTGTTCTACTGATATTTCTACTGATATTAGATAATTACACTACTTGTTATTCTCTTCATCACTATATGGAATTTTCATTTGCTTTTGTTGATCTATTGTGATAATATCTGATAAGATGCTGTTTATTTAGGTGGTTGATTTTTGCTGTGGTTCAAATGATTTCAGCATTTTGATGAGGGACAAACTGTCATCTGTTGGGAAGAAATGCTTCTTCAAAAACTTTGATCTCCAGCAACCCAAGGTACAAAGAAATTTCTTAATATTCTTTTGTTTGCTTTGTGTTGTTTTCTCACTAATTTGTTTGTTCTCCTTTCATAGAATGACTTTAACTTTGAAAAACGAGACTGGATGACGGTAGAACCTCATGAGTTGCCTGACGGGGACCGATTGGTAATAAAATAATAACTTTTCCATATTAACATCATATAATATAATGCCTCTAAAGGTTCATGTTAATTTTCACAATTTTGTGTTTTTCAGATCATGGGACTGAACCCTCCGTTTGGAGTGAAAGCTGCACTTGCTAACAGGTTCATCGATCAAGCCCTTAAATTCAACCCGAAAATTCTTATCCTCATTGTTCCAAAAGAAACTAAAAGGTATTATAACCTTTTCACATTCATCTCTCACATGGTCAGCATGATTATTATTTATAATCAAATTAATTATAAATATGATGGATGTGTGCCTATGGGCTTGTACACAGAATATTTACTTTGTTATTATTTTTATTGTTAGATTGGACAAAAGACATGAATACAATCTAATCTGGCATGATCCCTGCTTGCTGTCTGGAAAGGTGTAAATTCTTTGCATTTATTTTCTGATCCAAAACGAACAAGCAAATTTCAATTCCATTTTAGGATAATGTTTCATATTAGTTATTAAATATTACCGAATTACCAAGAAGCGTATTAATTTCCATTTGCAGTCATTTTACTTACCAGGATTGGTAGATAATAAACAAAACCAAATGGAGCAATGGAATTTGAAACCACCTCCACTGTATCTCTGGAGCCGCAGAGACTGGGCCCCATTACACAGAGAAATAGCCAACAAAAATGGCCACCTCTCTCTCTCTGGAGAAAAGAACTTTTTAGCCAATCAACTACTGTACTACAATAATTCCTCTGGCTCTGAAGAGGAGGAAGGAGAGAGAGAGAGTGATCTGTTGGTTGAGCAAACTAAAGAACATGATGATAATCCATTCCTGTCGGATATGAGCATCTCTTCACCTGAACCTGAACCTGAACCTAATGTCAAAATGGATGATGATGAGGCTGTGTTCTTCAATCCAGGCCTTGATCCTGGCCCATCTACGGCCCAGTTCGATTACTGGGCTGCACCACCTGCACCTGGTTTGGGTGGTTGGTTGTCTACAGATTTCTTTAATGATAATTGACCTCCCCTGCGGTCAATTAAACAAGTTCAAACTTACCTAATGGGTTTTTTTTTTCCTTGGAAGAAAAATGATTGCTCTTCTGTTTGATGAAATGTCAGCCTTTTATTTTGGTTTCTTTTATGGTTCTTTTTGTTTGAAAGGACTTATTAGGATTTGTTTGGATATGAGGGATCAAATATCTATATTTGTAGTTCAAGTTACTGGTTGAACTCGGTAACAATGTATTTTTTGTTTCTGTAGTTGTGCTGAAGAATTTGATTAGTAGTATTTCACATTTGTCAATATTGGGAATATAGTTTGAACATTTGGTTCTTCGTCTAAAAGTGTCCATTATCCTAATTTAATTTTAAATTTAAATGCCCGACTGTTTGCGCTGCCCGACTGTTTGCTCTGCCCTGAGCTCATTCCTCCTTCCTTCCATTTGTTTCTTTTTAATTAATAGAAATCACAAAATAAAATTGAGGTCCGCTCGTTACATGTTACACAGGCACAGCCCATAAAAAGCCCAAGTTTCTCTTTAATGGGCCGATACAGAAATAAATTAGTTAAATTGCAGAGATCAGATGTCAACAACCTAAGAACCATTCTGCTGCTCTGATATATCTTAATTTCTTTTCTTTCCAAGGGGGAACAAGCAAAACGAAAAGAAAAAGAAAAAGAAAAAACAGTAAAACTCTCGTATTGATCTCTGGTTAAATAAGAAGCAACCATTGATTAGCATCGTCGAGGCAAGCAGCTTTGTCGACTTTTATATAATTCATTCAATGGATTTTATCAACAACCTAATAGAAATAGAACATTAAAGTATTCTTCTTTTTCTTTTCCTTTTTCTTTTCCTTTTTCTTTTTCCCCGTTTGAAGGTAGGTGGTGGTGATAATGGAAGAAACTTCTAGAAGAGAAAGCAATGATGCATTTCCTGGTGAATGGGTCAGGTAAACAAACCTTAATTTGTTTTCCTTTTTTTTATATTTTGTTCAACTATTCTAATACTTACTATAGAGTGCCAGTTGGTCTACATTTTCTCGGCATCTGCTTGACTGCTTCTACCTTGGTTTTCTGTTGGATTATGCAATTCAAGTTGAATTGATTCCAAATTGGGTTAATGTGTTTTAAATGGAGTCATAAATCACACAATTTGGTATAATTGATACAAAATTAAATTACATTGAGGGGTAAATGCAGAGGAAGCTTTCAAACATTTTGAGGTTTAATTGAGGTTTAATCAGGGCTAATTGGGCTATATTTCAAAATTTAGGTATCTTACCTTAGCCTACAAGGAGTCTTATGAGGAGTATAGGTACCATTAGGTATGTATTCCTTACTACACCCGTAACTCAGTACAGAAACCCTCTATTTATTCCTTGTATAGAACTCAGGATTTGCTAAAGAGAAAGCTAGTTGCAGTAGATGACTTTACCTGGAAGTTAACTTCCTGCGATCTCGATTCTGGTACAAATGAGCGGCTCAGATATGTTGGTGGCACTGATATCAGCTTCTTGAAGGAAGATCCGTCAATAGCTTGTGCCGCTCTTGTTATTTTAGAGATTGGCACTTTGAAAATCGTGCATGAAGAATTTGATTTAGTCAGACTGGATGTACCTTACATTCCTGGCTTCCTTGCTTTTAGAGAGGTATTTTTTTTTTTTTTTACAATTTACTACCAAGTCCTTATTTTTATGTTCACTTGATAAAATTGTAATTGTTAAAACATTTATGTGCTTGCATATTGTTCTGAAGGAAAGAAAACATTCGACTAAGTTCCTTTAAAATCAGAAATTTAATGTTTGCTGAGAAAAAGGGAACTACTTTTATGTTGTTTGTTAACCTAAACTAAATTTTAATGTTCTATTTTAGTGACCATATCTTTCACGGCATTTGTTTTTTTCAATATTTTAACTTATACTCTTTTGTTTATTGTTCTCTAGGCTCCGATTCTGTTAAGGATCTTAGAGAAAATGAAAGCTGATGGTAACCCTTTCTATCCTCAGGTAAAGAATATGAGTTATTTGCTTGAAGTAAAAATAGTAGTGTGGTTCAATTAGGTATCGGTGTTTCTTTGCAATATATTATTTGCCTAACCCTGAAAAGAAAAAAAAAGCTGATAATCCATCCAGGGATGTTTTAAAATAAAAGCAAGAAGTATAAAAGAATTATGGAAAAAAAATGTAAGCTGATTCTTTTTGGATAATGCTTGCAGCTTTTGATGGTTGATGGAAATGGAGTACTTCATCCAAGAGGTAAGTTTTCAAATGTTCTCATTTCTTCATAGATTATTACAAAGTTTTTTTTTTTTTTTTACATCAGTAAGATTAATAATGACACTACCACAAATTGCAATTAAGTTTGAATATGTTGTCTAGATTTGAAGCCTTTTTATTGGAAGTATGAAATACAGCAAAAGAAGCAATTGCAAATTCTTGCTGTATTCATTTGATTAGTTGATGTATTTGTTATGTCTAAAAATCTTACTAGGTATAAATATTCCTTGTCAGGTTTTGGTTTAGCTTGTCATATCGGCGTTCTTGCAAATCTACCAACTACTGGAGTTGGCAAAAATGTCAGTCACAAATTAATATTAACTTTTCTGATAACATTACAAATTGGTACAACAAAATGGTAATGTAATTAATATCAAATAACTAAAAATGGTATCGTGATCAGCTTGTTTTCTCTCTCTAGCTACATCACATAGATGGACTCAGCCGTGAGGAAGTGAGACGGAAACTAGAAATGCCAGTAAACAGTGACAACAATATATTACCGCTTATTGGAGAATCTGGCAAAATATGGGGAGCGGTGTGTGTTATTGACTGTATCTTTTTAGAAAATTTCTAGTAGTGTTCAATTCGCGCACATCTGAATGATTATTGTACCAATTTACCAATTGTCTTATAATGGTATATGGGGTGGCCTGAACTGGTACAATATCTATTCATTACTTCAGTAAGAACCAAAACTTTCCAATTCAGGTGCTACTGAAATTAATATTAGTTTGTTTCTTTGTAGCTAAACCTTTTGTTTATACTGACATAAACATAGCTAGTATTCTTCCTGTGTGAAAATAAATGACTTTTCACCTGTGGCCAAACTCATTTAGGTGCTATTGCTTGAATTCAGGAGAAAAGCATTTGAGTCTCCTTTGCATTTTGTTTGATAATATAATATATCAGGCACTGAAACCAGGACCTGGTTCACTGAAGCCTGTTTACATATCAATTGGCCACCGTGTTTCACTTGATTCGGCTATAACTCTTGTTAAAATGTGTTCCAAATTTCGCATTCCTGAGCCTACTCGTCAGGTATTATATGAATATACCCTTTTCTGTTCTTTAGAAAATTAAATGTTTAACTGAAAACCAGCATTTTTCATATTTGAAGTAAATTGTTTGTATCTTATATACGCAATTACGCATGCAGGCTGATATAAGATCAAAGGTATTTCTTCAGAAGCATAGAGGATCTCCTAATTTTAATAAGCTGGTAATATAAGGATATGTTTGCAGATATGAAATATTTATCCAATTTCTCAGTTCATGTTCACTATTCATTGAATTTTATTTATGGTGGTTTTATTTTTGCTCGCAGATAACTCCAATCTAAACTAGAGAGATCTGTGGGCATGTTTGTATTTGGTTGATTGTTTTCCAACATTTACAACTGTAAAGCAATGATAATTATTAACTTATACGAGTTAAAATCTTTTACACTGAGAGTTCAATCAATCTAGTTTGACAGATGAATTCTCAGAAAGAATTATAATAGAAATTCTATTTTCAGAAAGCCCCTTCAACATGAGGCAGTGACTCGCCACACCGTTTGCATGCAAAAACTGCCATAGATAATCTGGGCTATTGTTTTAACAGGTGTTACCTTTTAACACGTGTTAGCTTCTGACCATCTCCACCGTTCAAGCTGCACCCCAATAATAAATAGGTTCAAATAGGTTGAATGTTTGAAACTACATTTTGGGTGTAATTTACTCCAAAAAGAGAAGAAAATCCAGAATTAAATTGGCTGAAAACTTCATATAATATGTACGCATGCAGAGATGGTTGTAGCATTAGCATGTACATCTTACCTTCGAATTAGATTGCCAATGAAATTTAAATTGTTAGTTTCAAGTCAAGTTTCAAGAGTACTGTCATCTCATTCTCAGGTAAATTATATGTTGTTTTTTATTCATTTCTATATATGTTACAACTGCATGCATGTTTTCAGATTTTTTTTTAGTTATCGATTGTTGTTACTGCTGCTGGTAAATAGTTACGCTGTATGAGAAAGTTCAGTTTATAATTGGAAAAGAAACTTTGCATGTTTTGCAAGTTGCAACAATATAATTTTGTAGAATCAAAATTAATAGTTGACATAAAGACTATTAGTTACTGAAATAAAATACTTTTAATTTTGATAGGGCCTTGTTCCCATGGCCCACGACAAAGCAGGCCTCGGACAAATGACATAGGCTCGGCCTTAGACCCCTAACCCGGGCCAGGCCGCAGCCACGAAGAAAGTCCAGGCCTAGCTGACCCCGCCACACCATCAACGACCCAGGCCGAAAGCTGCTCGCACCCGGCCCTCACACAAAGGCCAAACGGAAGGAGCAGTAACAGGCCGAATCCCGGCCTGACAAGAGACCGAACTGGGCCTCGCTTGGTGCCAGCACTGAGAGGGCCCAGCTCGGCCTCAGCATATTCCCACCGCAGCATGCGGTGCCCTTACCGCCCGTACGGACAACCAGGCCTATTTAAGGCACTGAGCTTCATTTATTGCGGGTTGGATTTTTGACACACTTACTGAGGTATGATAGGGAAGAGTTAAAGACCTCAGACACACACGTCACGCCCACAGCACGGCACTCCACCCCACACATCTCGGCCTGCAGACCCTACGCAGGTCGAGCCCAGTAAACCGAAAGTCCAGCTATACGGCCCGCCTGCATCCGGGAAGGGGCGTATCAACCACCGTGGGGCCAACGCCTTCGCTAGACAGATAAAGGCACCTTCACCTAAAATGTGCGAAACCGAAACCGAAACCTTCGGCCTTCACCTTCGCTGGGTAAGGTGAAGCCTCCGCCTTCACCTTCGCCGCGTAAGGTGAATCCTTCGCCTTCACCTTCGCCGGGTTAGGTGACGCCTCGGCCTTCACCTTCGCCGGGTAAGGTGACGCCTGCGCCTTCACCTTCACCGGATAAGGTGACGCTTCGGACTTCACCTTCGCCGGACTTGGTGACGCCTCGGCCTTCACCTTCGCCGGGTTAGGTGACGCCTCGGCCTTCACCTTCGCCGGGCTTGGTGACGCCTCCGTCTTCACCTTCGCCGGGTTAGGTGACGCCTCGGCCTTCACCTTCGCCGGGTAAGGTGAAGCCTCCCCGTTCACCTTCGCTGGGTAAGGTGAAGCCTCCGCCTTCACCTTCGCCGCGTAAGGTGAATCCTTCGCCTTCACCTTCGCCGGGTTAGGTGACGCCTCGGCCTTCACCTTCGCCGGGTAAGGTGAAGCCTCCGCGTTCACCTTCACTGGATAAGGTGAAGCCTCCGCCTTCACCTTCGCCGAGTAAGGTGAATCCTTCGCCTTCACCTTCGCCTGTTAGGTGACGCCTTCGCCGGGTAAGGTCAGGCCTCCGCCTTCACCTTCGCCGGGTTAGGTGACGCCTCGGCCTTCACCTTCGCCGGGTAAGGTGAAGCCTCCCCGTTCACCTTCGCTGGGTAAGGTGAAGCCTCCGCCTTCACCTTCGCCGAGTAAGGTGAATCCTTCGCCTTCACCTTCGCCGGGGCTTGGTGACGCCTCGGCCTTCACCTTCGCCGGGTAAGGTGACTCCTGCGCCTTCACCTTCGCCGGGTTAGGTGACGCCTCCACCTTCACCTTCGCCGGGTTAGGTGATGCCTCCGTCTTCACCTTCGCCGGGTAAGGTCAGGCCTCCGTCTTCACCTTCGCCGGGTAAGGTCAGGCCTCCGCCTTCACCTTCGCCGGGTTAGGTGACGCCTCGGCCTTCACCTTCGCCGGGTAAGGTGAAGCCTCCCCTTTCACCTTCGCTGGGTAAGGTGAAGCCTCGGCCTTCACCTTCGCCGAGTAAGGTGAATCCTTCGCCGGGCTTGGTGACGCCTCGGCCTTCACCTTCGCCGGGCTTGGTGACGCCTCCGCCTTCACCTTCGCCGGCCTTGGTGACGCCTCGGCCTTCACCTTCGCCGGGCTTGGTGACGCCTCCGCCTTCACCTTCGCCGGGTTAGGTGACGCCTCGGCCTTCACCTTCGCCGGGTAAGGTGAAGCCTCCGCGTTCACCTTCGCCGGGTAAGGTGAAGCCTCCGCCTTCACCTTCGCCGAGTAAGGTGAATCATTCGCCTTCACCTTCGCCGGGGCTTGGTGACGCCTCGGCCTTCACCTTCGCCGGGTAAGGTGACTCCTGCGCCTTCACCTTCGCCGGGCTTGGTGACGCCTCCGCCTTCACCTTCGCCGGGTTAGGTGACGCCTCGGCCTTCACCTTCGCCGGGTAAGGTGAAGCCTCCGCGTTCACCTTCGCTGGGTAAGGTGAAGCCTCCGCCTTCACCTTCGCCGAGTAAGGTGAATCCTTCGCCTTCACCTTCGCCGGGGCTTGGTGACGCCTCGGCCTTCACCTTCGCCGGGTAAGGTGACTCCTGCGCCTTCACCTTCGCCGGGTTAGGTGACGCCTCGGCCTTCACCTTCGCCGGGTTAGGTGACGCCTCGGAATTCACCTTCGCCGGGTAAGTTAACGCCTCGGCCTTCACCTTCGCCGGGTAAGGCGACGCCTCGGCCTTCACCTTCGCCGGGCTTGGTGACGCCTCGGCCTTCACCTTCGCCGGGTATGGTGACTCCTGCGCCTTCACCTTCGCCGGGTTAGGGGACGCCTCCGCCTTCACCTTCGCCGGGTTAGGTGACGCCTCGGACTTCACCTTCGCCGGGTAAGTTGATGCCTCGGCCTTCACCTTCCCCAGGTAAGGCGACGCCTCGGCCTTCACCTTCGCCGGGTTAGGCGACGCCTCGGCCTTCACCTTCGCCGGGTTAGGCGACGCCTCGGCCTTCACCTTCGCCGGGTAAGGCGACGCCTCGGCCTTCACCTTCGCCGGGTTAGGCGACGCCTCGGCCTTCACCTTCGCCGGGTATGGGGAAGCCTCCGCCTTCACCTTCGCCGGGTAAGGTGACGCCTCGGCCTTCACCTTCGCCGGGTAAGGTGATGCCTTTCGCATTCACCTTCGCTGGGCTAGGTGACGCCTTCGCCTTTACTTTCACCGTATGAAGGTGAAGGGGTCTGGCCTTGAGCATACGGCCAATGAAGACCGCTTCGCCAGGTTACGAGAAAGCCGACCCCCCGGGACGGTGTAAGAATGAAACCTGGCAAGCAGCAGATGGTGAGGGAAGACTGCGTCGCCTTTGCTTTATTATTGCTGCACTAACTTTATTATTGCTGCAGATGGCGAGTGAAGACTGCTTCGCCTGTGCTCTATTATTGCTGCACTAACTTTATTATTGCAGCAGACGGCCAGTGAAGACTGCTTCACCAGGTTATGTGAAAGCCGACCCTTTGGGGCGGTGTAAGAATGAAACCTGGCAAGCAGCAGATCTCGAGTGAAGGCCGCTTCGCCAGGTTACGAGAAAGCCGACCCCCCGGGGCGGTGTAAGAATGAAACCTGGCAAGCGTCGGATCTCGAGTGAAGACTGCTTCGCCAGGTTACGAGGAAGCAGACCCCTCGGGACGGTGAAAGAATGAAACCTGGTAAGCAGCAGAAGGCGAGTGAAGATTGCTACGCCAGGTACGATTAAGGTGCTTTATTATTGCTGCACTAACTTTATTATTGCAGCAGACGGACAGTGAAGACTGCTTCGCCAGGTTACGAGAAAGCCGACCCCCCGGGGCGGTGTAAGAATGAAACCTGGCAAGCAGCAGATGGCGAGTAAAGACTGCTTCACCTGTGCTTTATTATTGCTGCACTAACTTTATTATTGCAGCAGACGGCCAGTGAAAACTGTTTCACCAAGTTACGTGAAAGCCGACCCTTTGGGGCAGTGCAAGAATGAAACCTGGCAAGCGGCGGATCTCGAGTGAAGACTGCTTCGCCAGGTTACGAGGAAGCCGATCCCTCGGGACGGTGAAAGAATGAAACCTGGTAAGCAACAGAAGGCGAGTGAAGATTGCTTCGCCAAGTACGATTAAGGTGCTTTATTATTGCTGCACTAACCTTATTATTGCAGCAGACGGACAGTGAAGACTGCTTCGCCAGGTTACGAGAAAGCCGACCCCCCGGGGCGGTGTAAGAATGAAACCTGGCAAGCAGCAGATGGCGAGTGAAGACTGCTTCGCCTTTGCTTTATTATTGCTGCACTAACTTTATTATTGCTGCAGATGGCGAGTGAAGACTGCTTCGCCTGTGCTCTATTATTGCTGCACTAACTTTATTATTGCAGCAGACGGCCAGTGAAGACTGCTTCACCAGGTTACGTGAAAGCCGACCCTTTGGGGCGGTGTAAGAATGAAACCTGGCAAGCAGCAGATCTCGAGTGAAGGCCGCTTCGCCAGGTTACGAGAAAGCCGACCCCCCGGGGCGGTGTAAGAATGAAACCTGGCAAGCGTCGGATCTCGAGTGAAGACTGCTTCGCCAGGTTACGAGGAAGCAGACCCCTCGGGACGGTGAAAGAATGAAACCTGGTAAGCAGCAGAAGGCGAGTGAAGATTGCTACGCCAGGTACGATTAAGGTGCTTTATTATTGCTGCACTAACTTTATTATTGCAGCAGACGGACAGTGAAGACTGCTTCGCCAGGTTACGAGAAAGCCGACCCCCCGGGGCGGTGTAAGAATGAAACCTGGCAAGCAGCAGATGGCGAGTAAAGACTGCTTCACCTGTGCTTTATTATTGCTGCACTAACTTTATTATTGCAGCAGACGGCCAGTGAAGACTGTTTCACCAAGTTACGTGAAAGCCGACCCTTTGGGGCGGTGCAAGAATGAAACCTGGCAAGCGGCGGATCTCGAGTGAAGACTGCTTCGCCAGGTTACGAGGAAGCCGACCCCTCGGGACGGTGAAAGAATGAAACCTGGTAAGCAACAGAAGGCGAGTGAAGATTGCTTCGCCAGGTACGATTAAGGTGCTTTATTATTGCTGCACTAACTTTATTATTGCAGCAGACGGACAGTGAAGACTGCTTCGCCAGGTTACGAGAAAGCCGACCCCCCGGGGCGGTGTAAGAATGAAACCTGGCAAGCAGCAGATGGCGAGTGAAGACTGCTTCGCCTGTGCTTTATTATTGCTGTACTAACTTTATTATTGCAGTAGACGGACAGTGAAGACTGCTTCGCCAGGTTACGAGAAAGCCGACCCCACGGGGCAGTGTAAGAATGAAACCTGGCAAGGAGCAGATGGCCAGTGAAGACTTCTTCGGCCAAACAGCGGCAATAAGCCTTGCACCAACACAAACTGTATATCCAACTTATGGTTAAAAAAAAAAAAAAAAAAAAAAAAACATAGAAAGGCGGCAAGGCCGACGTAGCAAAGTCACCCCGACGTAACGCGACAGGACGACAGCCGTCCTGACATAACGCCAAGGTAGCAGAGTCACCTTAACATCACACGACGGGGCAACGGCTACCCTAACATCACGTGACGCCGAGGTAACAAAGTCACCTCGACGCAGAACGACGAAAGCAGCAAAACCTGCATACTAGCGCCGAACTACGCGCACCAAAAACAAAGCCCCCGTATCCCAAGTACCCCAATTTAAAAGCACAGGGAAAAACAGAGAAGCACACGTATAACGTTCTCCCAGCAACATAGTTAAAAAATGCCAGAATCGCCGTACCAAAACACCACCCGGCAAAACGCACCACAGCCTGGAAACACTTCCAGCAGTAAGCCAATAGGCTAACACCAAAACGACGTGAGGAATAATTAAGTCACCAAAAATACTATTAAGCCAAGATGCATTCGGCTCCATGCATCCCGGCTTCAGGGGCAAATGATAGGGCCTTGTTCCCATGGCCCACGACAAAGCAGGCCTCGGACAAATGACGTAGGCTCGGCCTTAGACCCCTAACCCGGGCCAGGCCGCAGCCACGAAGAAAGTCCAGGCCTAGCTGACCCCGCCACACCATCAACGGCCCAGGCCGAAAGCTGCTCGCACCCGGCCCTCACACAAAGGCCAAACGGAAGGAGCAGTAACAGGCCGAATCCCGGCCTGACAAGAGACCGAACTGGGCCTCGCTTGGTGCCAGCACTGAGAGGGCCCAGCTCGGCCTCAGCATATTCCCACCGCAGCATGCGGTGCCCTTACCGCCCGTACGGACAACCAGGCCTATTTAAGGCACTGAGCTTCATTTATTGCGGGTTGGATTTTTGACACACTTACTGAGGTATGATAGGGAAGAGTTAAAGACCTCAGACACACACGTCACGCCCACAGCACGGCACTCCACCCCACACATCTCGGCCTGCAGACCCTACGCAGGTCGAGCCCAGTAAACCGAAAGTCCAGCTATACGGCCCGCCTGCATCCGGGAAGGGGCGTATCAAATTTCTAGCTAAAAAGACAATTAAATCCATCTGCATGTCAGCCCAAAAAAGGGGTTAACTAATAATCCACTTATATTATATGAGGCCCTAAAATTATTTAGGTTCATTATATTTGTAGTTGTATAACAAGGCTCATGTTCTTGGGCTTCACCTTGCAAAGTTAAACAATTTAATTTTTTTTTTATATTATGTATTAGAAATTGAAATAGACCTGGATAAAACTGACATATATATATATATATATATATTTTAAATCCTGGTAGAGGCTATCAGGTGTAATTGAACTGACATATTCTAGTTCCAATTTTATAAGATCCGTTAGTACAGTTTATTTAAGCTGTGTCTCATTAAGGGTGAAATTTTAAATTATGCATTAGATTGATATTTTCTTATTTTTTATTTCTTTGAAATGGACTGCCATGTTTAAATTATAGCCGATGTTTCTAATGTCATCAAAATTATATTAAAAATGCTAATTCCAATTTTTAATTCTAAGTAATCTTTTTTTTTTTTTTTTGGTTAGGCCGGCGATAATCCTCTAAATAGGTATCCTCTTAACAACATTTCGAAGTCTCGGGCTAGGGATGATGGAGGAAGTGACATGCCAGATGCCACCGAGACGGTTAAAGAAGGCATAACAAACATAATCGACACAGCAGAAGCAATAGGAGAGAACACAAAGAAGGCGGCAGAGATAGTTTGGGAGAGCACCAAGGAGCTAGGGAACCGACACGATCAAAGAGAAGCTTAAGGATTCTGGAAAGGCCCCACCAAAGGTAGATGCCGATCCCAATGCCGATGCCGAAGTAGCAGCCATGGAAAGCGAGATCAATGAGGAATGGAAAAGGCGGCTACATCGATCATAGGCCATCAGGCCTTAGTGGTGGTTGGTGCATGCCATGTGGTTTATATATGGTTCTATATACATATGCTTTGTTTCAATTCAAGATCTAGGTTAGGTTACTATATATGTTAAAGCTTAATTAAAGTTCTTGGATTTTGTTAATGGTCTGTAATATACTAATATATAATTATAAAGTGATGACAAACTGCGCGGCGCAAAGGCATACAAAATTAAGGCTAAAAATGTGTGGCTGTGTGGTGGGTTCCACAGTACTTCAAGGGATAGCTTGCTGGTGGTCTTGGTCTTGAGTTGCTAGTTAATTTATTATGATCATAAAGAAAAATCATTTAATTTGTCTTTGTGTTAATAATATAATGTGTATGATATATGTTGTTTCCTAGGTAGATGCACAATTAATGAAAGTTTGTTGTACTGTGGTAACTCAACAGGGTTAATATATTTTAATAGTTTGTTGTAGCAATTAAGGAGATTTTATTTGTAAAAAGAAGTGTTTGTAGGTTGCAAGTATTCAAAACGTGATTATTAAAAAAAAAAAATACGCCATAGGTGATGAGGACCACAACAAAGAAATTAATTGCATATATACAAAATTGTGATGCATGCTATGTGGTCATAGCTACAGTTATGTATTGTTAAAGAATATAATATATTCTTATTATTAATTAGAGTTATGTATTGTTCAGGAATATAATATATTCTTATTATTAATTAGAGGAGGGACCTACTTATATTATTTTTTGGTGACACAAAATTACACCATCTATTTTTAAAAAAAATTTAAGTCTAAATAGTCGATTCAAACCATTCAACATGACCTACATATTAAAATGTGCATAGAGGCCAAATTTTACATTTTTTTTTTGAATTTTTTTCACTATTTATTAAGTATTTTACAAAATCGTTGTTTTCAAATCATTGAATTTTTGTACCAATCTTAATAAATAGTAAAAAAAAAAATTTTAAAATATAAAATTTGATCTGCAAGTGTATGTTAATACATCTAACATGTTGAACGGTTTGAATCGACTGTTTTAACTTTAAAAATGTAAAGTATAATTCGGTGTCACCAAAAAAGATGTAAGTAAATCTCTCTATTAATTAATACTTTATGGAAATTGAACTCCGGATTAAAGCTGGCCGGCTGGCTAGTCCACTTCTAATTTAATAAGAAAAAAATGTGATAGGGCTTTTTTCTCTTTCTTTCTTTATTTTTTGGTAAAAATTCTGTAGGCATAAACATAGTACATTATAAGAGAGTTATAATAACAGTAGCAGCATGTATGCAGAGAAAATAAATATGATACATACCTAAATTGCATACTAGGACGTAGCAATAAACCTAAACACACTTACCCTTATCAATACATATAATTAGAGAATCAAATCACCTGTCTCATGTGGACTGGAAATTCCTGCACATAAGATTAATCCATCCATCAATTTCATACTTGCTTCCATCTGAATGGTCATATTTAAATATTGATTGTGTATTTTTAAAACTCAAATATTTTTCATTCTTTAATTATAACCATTCAGATCGGAACAGACATAGAATGGATGGATATATTGACCCTTTGTGTAGGAATTTCTTGCCCACAGTGATTTGGTTCCATATAACTAGACCTCTTATTACATAATTAAGGGGGGAAAAAAACAGAACAAAGAACTTGTAGTTCTTCATGCTCAGATGAAGATCTTGACCTTGGCACAAAAGTGCTAGTTGAAAAACAAAGTGAGCTTGAGTTATCTAGAAGAGACACAGCCGATGTCCTTTTTTGTTAGAAGAAGAAAAGTGAGTGAGAAAAAAGAAGAAGAAGAGGTAGAGAAGGAAGAGAAAGATAGACTCGAGAAGAAAGTCAAAAGAGGAAAATGGTAGCACAATAAAAAAAAATAAAAACAACAAACATATAGTATAATTAGAGTAGAACTAGGGTGCTCCTAGGAGTACCAAGCCTCTTTGTACTTTTAACTCTAAAATCTATTAGATTAACTTCGAACGATGAATCCAAACCGTTGAAATCCTTCTACCTTACGAGTGATGAGTCTACATGTGAAAATTTTAAAGTTTCGAATTAATTTAGTATAAAGTCAAGTGATCAAAAATCTTCCAAAAAATGAATGCATTAAAATTAATTTAGAAACCTTCTAATTTTGACCAATTGACTTTATACTAAATTAATTCAAAACTTTAAAATTTTCACATGTAGACGCATCACTCATAAGGTAGAAAGATTTCAACGGTTTGGATTTGTCATTCGAAGTTAATCCGATATATTTTAGAATTAAGAGTATAAAGGAGCTTAGTACTCCTAGTGATGCTCGTATAATTAACTATATATATTATTTATGTCTCTAGTAGAACTAAAAAAGCGGTGTCGCTTACTACATATGCCTAAAAGTTCTAAAATTGCATGAGGCGATGTGCCAACCCGCGCCCCCCCCCCCCCCCCCCCCCCCGTGCCCACTCTAACTAGCTACTCCTTCACTATGTCCGTCGTGTTCCTCCGTTTGAGCAAATGTTTCTACCTAGTGGATCTGAACACGGTGTTTTTACATAATGGATCTGGTCACCACTCTTCGTTTCATCACCATCTCCTCTCTTTATTTTGAAGGTTTTTATTCTCCAAGATAAGCAGTTCGGTTTTTTTTTTCTTCTCCCGAGCTCCCCTTTCTTTATTTGACAATAAAAGAGTGGGTGGACGGAATACATTTTGTGCTATGATAGGAATTTTTTGTATTTGTGTGATGTATGTTCATATAATATTTTGAAGATGTAGACTTTTTTTTAATAAAAGATATATTATATTATGCACCACCATTTTTTTTTTAGAAAAAAAAAAAAGAGTTGACAAAATTAGATTTATTGTCGTTATCAAATTTGTCCAAATTGAATAGTAGATCATTTGGATGAACCGGCAACGAAGTCTAAAATATTGAAATTGAATAGCTTATCCTTTGGAAGGATCGAAAACAAATTCCAAACAGTTTAAATTTCTAACAGTGCCTCAACCATGTGGTATGTTCGAATTCACAAAATAGCAGTCTCTTTTAATTTTAAGTAGCACGAGAGGCCTATATCCCAAGGAGACAAGGATAACTATCACACTGGGTACTTGTGAACAATCATGCAAGCGACTTTGCTAGTGCATATCTCGTGTAAACAGGGTTTATTTCAACCTCTTGCTAGCAGCTTGATCCTGTCAAAAATCAAGTTGGTTCAAATATGAAATCGATCTAGGCGAACAAAAGTGGGATCATGCTGTTCATTGCTCCGCGTGTCCATTGAACAGGAGTTCAAGAGGAGGGGCCTGAGATGAATAATATCATAGATGTCGTGTAATAATTAGGGTTGGATTTGTCTTATACTTTAGAGGTACCATTCAAATTGCCCCCGATAGCAACCACGAGGTCTTGTCTTCTGATAATTAGGGTTTCGAAGGAGAGGTCAGAAATGAGACACATAATTTTATGAGAAAATTTAATTGTATTTTTTACTTTATTATTATATAGAGTATAAATGACATAATTTATAACAACATAAATATTTAAAAATATAGCTCTATAAATAATACGTCATAAAATATCCTATATTATATACTAAATTATTTCTTCTTAATATAGCATGTCAAATATAGCCTATTTAATTGTTAAATCAAGCCTGATGAAAATATATAATGAGATGAGAGACATACACAACAATTATCCTCTTGATCTGAAATCTCATCCTGAAACAAAACCTTAAAATAAATTCATAAAGCACATCATCACCTTGAATTTCAAATAAATTAGAATCGCCTAAAGAAATATCATTCTTGTATGCCTTCTGTTTATTTTTGAACTTAAAACAATCAGTCTTCATGTGACCTTTCTTCCTATAATAGTTGTAAATTAGGTTTTTGTACTTAGAGCTCGAATAGGTCGATGATGAAATCAAGTTCTTTCTCTTTTGTTTTCCATTCTCATCGTCCACCTTAATACCAATTCTCTCCATGTCATTGAGAAATTTGGTATAGTCTAAAATATAGACCTTAACGGATCACGTTCTTCCATCTTAAAAGAATGATACCTCTACTTGTTTGTCTTTACACGGAGAATGAGTGCACAGAGGAAACACCTAGCGTTTGAATGCTTCTCAC